>SNQJ01S0247394.1:2539-13064 GCA_010110895.2 Picea sitchensis
AGTCTTATAATCAAGTCATAATCCTAAGACCTGTCTAGGATTTCTTCTTCGAAAATACTACAAAAAGTACTATAATCATCACCAATAGTACGCTCTATCAAAGAGGGATAAAAAACCAACAATAGACCCAAAATGTACTAGCACTAAGGAAGTCTCATAGATAATCAATACATATTTAAAAAGAGTGTAGGGCCCTCAAGGCCTCCTACCCATTGACTGTATGCAATTTTCCCTCAGCATAAGTAAAGAGCCTTTTTTTAAAGACAGATAGCTTCCTTGTTTTCTTCCCTATATATGTGTGCAAAGGAGATAGATCTAAAAAGAGGGATGAGTTCAGTGATTCTATCCTTCTAGCCATCTAAATTTTCCACCCTAAGTGATCCTTTTCGATTAAGCCAATCGATGACGATCTTGGAATCCCCCAAAACATGTAAGTCATAAACTGAAATTCTTGAGGCAAGAGTTAAAGTAGCCCAAGATCTCGTGAACTCTGCCCTGGAATTTGCTCCCCTTCCACAGTTTAAATTCCATCTAAACTATTTATGTTCATCTACCTTTAAGACCAAAGAGTACCATTCTGTTGAGTAGCCCCATCAAACCAAGCATGAGCTTTATCTATAGGAAGGAATGTAGATGTAAGCCTAGGTATAGAATCTTCTTTTTCTTCCCCCATTTTTCCCACAACTCCTAGAATAAGATAAGCAATTCTCTACAAAGATGGGATCCTATCCTCAAATATTGATTTATTTCTATCCAACCAAATGTTCCAGCATATATAAGCAGGAAGAGCTTGTAAATTAAAATTCTGAGATGCCCAATTTTGGAAGCAATCATTCAACGAAGTGCCATTCCAACCATAAGTGATATTTAGAGCCTTTTTCACTTCCTACCAAATTGAAATAGTAAAGGAACAACTAACAAAAATTTGTTTGCCTAATTCTCTCTTAACTCTACACAAATAACATGATCCAGGCCCCTTCCAACCTCTTTTCTACAAATTTTTCCATGTTAAGATTTTTTTTTCAGCTAGAAGCCAGACAAAAATCTTTAGCTTCAATGGCCAGTCCCATTTCCATAATTTCCTCCGCCATCCCCCTATCTTGAATCTCCATAATTTGTTTGAGAGGGCTTCATAAACATTCTTAACATAAATTTGTCTCGACATATCACCTCCTGTCCATATTAATTCATCCAGCCTATCCACTAAAAATATACCTGAATCAGTCAAATTCTTTCTGAAAATATACCATTCCACTGCAACATCCTCCTCCAGATCCAACTCAACACCGTTATACTAAATTTGGCCTATCGTGCCTTTCTCTGAGATCCATCTCGCTTGATATAAGAGGTGGATGTTCCTTTGGTTGAGACTGTTTACCAAGTCCTATGTTAGAAAAGAATCATGTCCCAGACTTAGGATAGCATCCCTCCCAACTAAGATGCAATGTCCCGATCTCGGCTTCCATGCCATCCATTGAAGAACAACTGGTAAAGTATTTTAGATATTTTTCCATGTATGTGATCCAAAGGACGAGAACATTTCCGTCGATCGCAACCAGGACAACACTGATCCATGCATAGAATATTTTTCCTTGATCACCCTTTTCCATATTCTTAGCTTCATCAAGGCTCTCCATAAGGTGTTTGATGCCAAAGCTCTATAGAAAACAAATATACTACGTAGTCCCCACCCTCCATAGTGTTTAGGTTTAGTTATGGATTGCCAGCTACATAAAAGATAACATCATTTTTTTTTGTTTCCCGACCAGAGGAATGATATACTCAACTTGTGAATCATGTGGAGAACCGGAATCGATATATGAGCAAGGGACATCCAGTATAACAGAAGACTCTCTAGAACCACTTTTATTAAAACAAAGAGCCCCCCAAGGGAGAGCCATTTATTAGTGATTTATTTTGGTATCGAACTTGTCAATAAGTCATTGCCAGTCCTCCGACTTATAAAAATATGGCTTCATCATATATCCCAAATATTTAAAGCCCACAACAAGCTCTTTACAAGAGAAAAGGAGTAAATATTTTAAAGACAGTACCCAGAGAGATTCCCAAATGTAAGAAAACTGGCTTTTGTACATTTATCACCAATCTCGAGGCTCGACCGAATACATGGAGAATAACTTGGATTTTCTCCCATTCAACAAGAGAAGCTCTTGACATTATAAGGATGTCATCAACAACTAAAATGTGAAGAATCTTTATCAATCTGGAAACCTTTATCCCTGTGAGAGTAACATCAACTTGTGCTTTCTTTAAGGAGAGACTAAGACCTTCCATAACCAGGATGAAGAGTAAGGGAAACAGCGGGAAACCCTATCTAAGTCCTTTGTTTCTCTTGAATAAATCAGAAGCCTCTCCATTAATCAAAATAGCATAGGTTGTAGAGATGACACAATCCATAATCCAATTAGTTGTTGATAGCCCAAAGTGATGCAGACCCCCGACCCTTGAGCCAGAATCTGCTACAAGATCATTCTCCCTTCAGATCCGCAGAACCAAAATGGTTCTTTCATGCCTTCACTAAAACCCAATGAACTCGATCCACAGGTCCTTTCCCAAAAACCCCACCTACACAAACACGCACTAGGTGCGAGCTTTCACCTTCACACAGCCTCCAGACACGACCGTGACCTTTTCCCGAAAAAGGAAATTCCATGCTTCGTGATTTCGTGAACCCTGGCATCGAGTTCTCTGGCTCCTCGATCCTCCGACCACAACCCTAATTCTGAAGGCATGTCGCGTTCTGCGACTTCGGGACTTTCGACGCCAAGCGTTCCAACTCCTTGTCCTTGGAATTGCTGAAAAGATGAAATACCAAAATGCCAAAATTTCAGCCTACGCGACTGCATCCTCCGTGACCATAACCCTTCTCCAAATCCATGTCGCATTTCTCAACTTCGGGGTTTTCATCACCTAGTGCCCCGACTCCTTGTCTTCGGGATTGCCGAAAAGTCGAATCCTAAAATGCTGAAATGCCAAAATGGATGGTCTACAGCTATTCCTCCGAACGATTTTGGAGTTTCGCGTTTTGCGATTTCGTAATTCTCGTTGCACCGATTCCTTTCCCCTTCAAGCTCCCAGTATCCGAAGTACCAAAGTACCAAACCACGAAATGTCGGTCTTTCACCCCAAACTGGGATCAACGGCTCATAGCCTCTCCTGATCTGAAGACTTGTGTCTTTTCAGGATTTCATGGGTCAAGAGTTTTGAACTCTTACCCTTTGCATTCTCAGTAGACGAAATGCCAAAATCCTCCTTTTGGGGATTTCCCTGAAACCTCAACCGCTCGCCACATGTCCTCCTGTTGGGTCATGATCCTTTCGAGATTTTGACAAGTCCTCTTCCCAACACCTACATGAGATTAACCCACGTGCAACTCCTCCTAGATCCGATGGCTATTGGTCCATGCGCCTAGATCTGATGACCCAGATCCATTCCTCCCTTGTGTGCTTTCTTGCCTACACCTGGATGTAGACTCGATGGTCCAGATCTCATCCTCTACAACTAATCCAATGACAGTTGTGCTCCCTCCTGATCTTGTGCTTCTTCCTTCCTACATTAGAAGATTTTCCAAGTTTCAAAGGTCTCGACCTTTGATTCTCTGTGAACCCTATGACCTTGGGTCTCGCCTGTGTTCTAAGAGGTGTTCCCCCTCCTAAGCTTCGGGACTATGAAACCTTGAAAGGTTTCCCCAGCTTCTGCAGTCACAGCTATCACTCTGTGCACAAAGGCACTGTTCCTCCTGAGCTTTCTCAAATTCTAAACCCTCCAAAGGATTTTCTTGGCCTTCTGCTCTTCTCGACTATGGCCCTATGTACAAAGGCACTCTTCCTCCTGAGCTTTTGAACTTGAGACAAGTTCACTCCAAAACCACAAAGGGTTTCTCGACCTCTGCACTCCTTGCAGCTATTACTTTGTGCGCAAAGGCACTTTTCCTCCTGAGCTTTAGATTTGAAACAAAGTCTTCCTGCACCCACTCCTTGCTCGATGCACTCCTTGCAAAGCTTCTGCACACAACTGTGCTATCTGTCCTGAGCTTGTTTGTGGCTCTAACCTCAAAGGTTTATATCCCTTTCTCTTCTTGAAAGGATGGAAATGCCTTCTGACAACTTCCTTCTCAAGCACACTTTGTTGAGCCTACAGGGTGTTCAGTAACCCTATGAAGGTCTTTTGTTGACACTTCTCTTCCCTCTGAACTCAAACCAGAGTTCCTTCTGTGCCCACTTGCACTTGCTCAATGCCCTCCTGGCAGAGCTTCTACACAATCCTCAGTGACTCTGTCTTCTTGCTGAACTCAAATATATCCCTCCCTTCAATGCATCCAAGGCATTCGCTCAATGCCCTCTTGGCAAAGCCTTACAAAATTCTCAGAAATTTGGTCTTCTCTATGCCATCTATGCAACTTCTCAATGCCCTCCTAGCAGAGCTTCTACAGAATCCCTCAATGATTTTGGTCTATCTTGTGCTCTCTTCTGCACAATCTTACCTCCAAGGTATTCAACAACCTTGAGGCTTCTCCCCAAGTCTAAGACTTCCTCTGGTGCACCCTCTTGGCACGTCTCTGTCCAAATTCCACAGAATTCAAAAGTGCACTCTATGCACTGGCTTACAGAACCCGCAGTGTTTTGTCATGCAACCTCTTGCATGAAGCCACAAAGAACCAGACCTAAAATCAAAGAACTCAACAGACAACTACTTATGTCTGTAACTTGCAAATGCATACCTAACATACATCTACAACATATCATCAACACATGAAGACATTCATTGACATACACAGAATAACATGCAGGAAAAACTGCTATGTTTGTATTAATCAAAAATGCTGATTACAATGTGTTTGAGCTTGGACTGCAACAGAGTCTCGGCTCTTCTCTTCTTCCTATTCTTTTATTTTCTTCCCTATCAACTAACTATCCTATAGATACAAAGGTTCTTTTTACAAAAGGGGTCTCCTCGAGCGCTTCCCTCCATCCTCACCAACTCTCAATAATTTACATTCAATTACATTGAATAGTTGTCTAGTCCGAATTGGATCTAGATCTCTTTCTACCTGTCAGCCATTAAGGCGACACTAACTACAGCTTTCTCAAAGGCACGGCTTTGGCTCTTCATCCTTACAATCATTTAATACAAATTTAAAATTTGAAAAACGAGAGGGTTGCACCTCTCCTCTCCTCCATTGAATGCACGCTTGATGAGCTAGCTAGCTAGCGCATTGTTGTCTTGGAGCGATGCTCCTGCATCATACTCCTCTGTTGTGAAAAATTCATGAGCTTCCCAGCATGTTTGTCGAAATCCACCTGGATCCCTAACATTTGTTTAGAGTTGTCCATCCACTCCATCGCTTCACTGCTACTACTGCATCTACCCTGCTGCTATGGCAGGTTCTCCTCTGCTCAACTTCCCTTTGTTGACCACTTCTGTTGATCTGATCATCAACCTTCTTATCTCTTCAATCACCATGTCCAGCTGCTCTAGTGGCTAGCTCTCCTTATGAAGTCTTATCAGCTGCACTTCTTCCTTGTAAATGGGTTGATCAAATAGATCTCCCATGCCATCATTTTCCTCTTCTGTGGCACTAGCTGGCCACTTTGCTACAGACTCCAATTCTACAATCTTCTCATTGAACTGATGCTCAGCTTCCTCCTCTGATAGCTTTGCTTCTACCAGTTCTCATTTTCGCATATCTCCAACTTCTTCCAGCTACTCCTCAGACTGGAATTCTCCTTCATCTTCTGTTGCATGCCTTGGCACTACAGTCATCATCATCTGTTCAACTCCCTGGCTGAAATTTTTGAGCGATTCCCCAGAATGTTCGTCTGCTAACATCTACATGACTGTTTGCTCGTGGTAGTCATTTACTGGCTCTGGATGGTTCAACCAATCCTCTAGCATCTCTAACTCCATGTCACGTGGAGTGAGCATCTTATTTGCATGTTCTTCTTCTTCCCTTACTGCCAGCTTCAGTGCTGCAGCTGTCTCCCCTTTAGCTTCCTGGTTGAAAATTTCGAGCCATTCTTCTGAATGCTCCTTCTCCTCTGCTTAGGAAAACATCAGTGTCTACTCCATTTCTCCCTCCATGACAGTCTCTGTTGGTTGTCTTTCTGCTATTGTTGCGACAACACACACACTAGCCTCCACTGGGCTACTTGGAAGGAATACCTTTATCCCTCCAATCAACAGAAGATTCCTTTGATCCTCTCCTGTCAACACTCCTTGCTGATATGAACTCTCCTTTGAGTTCATGAGACTCTCAAACAGTCTCATCTCCTCTCCCTTGGCCACCTGGCAACATGGGATTTCTTCTCTTCCCTCCTGGCAGTCTACGAGATCGATCGATCCCATCTCATTGCCCTCCTGGCAACCTGAATTTTCTGTTCTGCCCTCCTGACAGTCTTTGAGATCATCCTGTGACCTCTTCTCCTCATCATCACTGAGATTTCTCCCAGCCTATGGCTCATAGATGTGAACCACTTCCTCCTCTAGTTCATTGAGGTCTTCAGCATGCCTCAACCATCCTCTCAACAGTCTTTGCTGTCTTCTGGCCAACAATTTCTTAATCAACCATTTCACCTTCGTCTTCATGGGCCATTCATATACCCATTGTGATTTTGCACTCTGCTGCATCTGCAATACAAGCTCTTCCATCCTTGCTTTGATCTCAGCGAGTTCTTTATCCATCTCAGCCTTGCTTTGCTGCTGGTGGTTCTTATTTCCATTGTGTCCATGGCCTTTAGTAGCCATCTTCATGCCTTCTACCTATCCTCTTGGCATTTCTGTTGTTGTCACTCTACAACTGAGAGTGCTTCCATCCTTTCCTTATAGTTGTCTTGACTGTCTTTTGACTGTTGCACACTTGAAACAATCATCACAGAGTTTCAACACTCTGTCTCCTCTTTCCTCTGACTCCCTCTGCCTACAATATACCGACAGAAACAAGCTTTGATACTACCCGACGGTATCAGACTATATCCCTTCATAGTCCTCCTCTTCTCTGTGATATGCAAACAGAAAAATATGTTGCTCTCCTCTTTATCTATTCTACCTCCCTCTGCCTGCAGTATACTAACAGAAACAAGCTTTGATACCACACTAACGCAGACCCCCGACCCTTGGGCTAGAATCTGCTACAGGTTCATTCTCCCTTCAAATCCGCAGAACCGAAATGGTTCTTTCGGGCCTTCATTAAAACCCAACGAACCTGATCCAAAGGTCCTTTGCTGAAAACCCCACCTGCACAAACACACACCAGGCGCAATCTTTCACCTGCAAATGGCCTCCAGACATGACCGCGACCTTTTCCTGAAAAAAGAAATTTCAGGTTTGGTGATTTCGCGAACCCTAGCATCGAGTTCTCTAGATCCTTGATCCCCCAATCTCTGAAATGCCGAAATGGCTCAATCAACGATTAGCCCCTGGCCAATCCTTAGTCCATGTGACCACCTTCCCTCGTGACCGCATCCCTAATTCCAAAGGCGTGTCACATTCCATGACTTCGGGACTTCCGACGCTAAGCATTCCAACTTCTTGTCCTCAGAATTGCTGAAAAGCCAAAATCTCGAAATGCCAAAATTCCAGCCTATGCGACTGTGTCCTCCGTGACCATAACCTTTCTCCAAATCCATGTCGTGTTTCGCGACTTCGGGGTTTTCATCACCCAGTGCCCCGACTCCTTGTCTTTGGGATTGTCGAAAAGCTAAATCCCGAAATGGTTGGTCTACAGCTATTCCTCCAAATGCTTTCAGAGTTTCGTGTTTCAAGATTTCGCAATTCCCACTGCACCGATTCCTTGCCCCTTCGAGCTCTCGGTATCCGAAATACCGAAGTACCGAACCCCGAAATGCCAGTCTTCTGCCCCAAACTGAGATCAACGGCTCATAGCCTCTCCTGATTTGACGACTTGTGTCTTTTAAAGATTTTGCGGGTCAAGAGTTCTGAATTCTTACCCTTTGCATTCTCGGTAGCCGAAATGCCGAAATCCTCCTTTTGGGGATTTCCCCGAAACCTCAACCACTCGCCACGTGTCCTCCTATTGGGTCACGATCCTTTCGTGACTTTGATGAGTCCTCTTCCCAGCACCTACACGAGATTAAACTGCATGTAGCTCCTCTTAGGTCTGATGGTTATCGGTCCATCCACCCAGATCTGACGGCCCAGATTTGTTCCTCCCTTGTGTGCTTTCCTGCCTGCACCTAGACGTAGACTCGACAGTCTAGATCTCATCCTCTACAGCTAATCCAATGACAGTTGTGCTCCCTCCTGAGCTTGCACTTCTTCCTTCCTACCTTAGAAGATCTTCCAAGTTTCAAAGGTCTCGACCTTTGATTCTCTACGAACTCTGTGACCTTGGGTCTCGCCTGCGTTCTAAGAGGTGTTCCCCCTCCTGAGCTTCAGGACTGTGAAACCTTGAAAGGTTTCCCCGGCTTTTTCACTCCTTGCAGTTATTGCTTTGTGCACAAAGGCATTGTTCCTCCTGAGCTTTCTCAAACTCTGAACCCTCCAAAGGGTTTTCTTGGCCTTCTGCTATTCTTGGCTATGGCCCTGTGTACAAAGGCACTCTTCCTCTTGAGCTTCTAAACTTGAGACAAGTTCACTCCAAAACCACAAAGTGTTTCTCGACCTCTGCACTCCTTGCAGCTATTACTCTGTGCACAAAGGCACTTTTCCTCCTGAGCTTCAGATTTGAAAAAAATATTCCTGTGCCCACTCCTTGCTCGATGCACTCCTTGCAGAGCTTTTGCACACAACTGTGATATCCGTCCTGAGCTTGTCTGTGGCTCTAACCTCAAAGGTCTCTATTCATTTCTCTTCTTGAAAGGATGGAAATTCATTCTAGCAACTTCCTACTCAAGCACACTTTGCTAAGCCTGTAGGGTGTTCAGTAACCCTGTGAAGGTCTTCCCTTGACACTTATCTTCTCTCTTAACTCAGACCAGAGTTCCTTCTGTGCCCACTTGCACTTGCTCAATGCCCTCCTGGCAAAGCTTCCACAGAATCCTCAATGACTCTGTCTTCTCGTTGAACTCAAATAGAGTCCTCCCTTCAATGCATCCAAGGCATTTTCTCAATGCCCTCTTGGCAGAGCCTTACAGAATTCTCAGAAATTCTGTCTTCTCTGTGCCTTCTTTGAAACTTCTCAATGCCCTCCTGGCAGAGCTTCTACATAATCCCTCAGTGATTCTGGTCTGTCCTGTGCTCTCTTCTACATAGTCTTACCTCCAAGGTATTCAACAACCTTGAGGCTTCTCCCTGAGTCTAAGACTTCCTCTGGTGCACCCTCTTGGCACATCTCTATCCAAATTCCGTAGAATTCAGAAGTGCACTCTATGCACTGGCTTACAGAACCCGCGGTGTTTTGTCATGCAACCTCTTGCATGAAGCCACAAAGAACCAGACCTAGAATCAAATAACTCAACAAAAAACCACTTCTGTCTATAACATGCAAATGCATACCTAACATACTTCTACAGCATATCATCAACACATGAAGACATTCATCGACATACACAAAATAACATGTAGGAAAAACTTCTATGTTTGTATTAATCAAGAATGCCTGATTACAATGTGTTTGAGCTCGGGCTGCAACAAAGTCTCGACTCTTCTCTTCTTCCTATTCTCTATTTTTCTTCCCTATCGACTGACTATCCTACATATACAAATGTTCTTTTTACAAAAGGGGGCTCCTCGAGCGCTTCCCTCCATCCTCACCAACTCTCATTAATTTACATTCAATTACATTGAATGGTTGTTGTTATCACCCCATAATTTATGGGAATCATCTTATGACTTGGATATTATCTATACCTAGTGATGGGGCTCACAAATGATATTGCATTCTTCAAATAATTTGTGAGAAGAAAAAGAAAGAAGAAAAAAGAAAAAGAAAAAATAGAAACAAAAGAAAAGAAAAAGAGGGCTAAAAAAGAATTGAAGCAAAGGCCCCATGCAATAATAGTAACTAGGCCATACCTTTCAAGCATGACCAAGTTCTTTTAAATTTTCAATGTTGATAGGATAGTGAATGCATCTGATCAGACCCTCTAATCCTGATCAGATAGCCCCTAGGAAGAATAAAATCTTGACCCAACTGTTTAATCTAGGTTAATTGCCTAGTGACAGTAGGTTAGGACGTAGGTTGATTACCTTGTTGCCCTAGCCCAAGTGAAACCAGAATGATAAAGATGCTACCCTATGACTCCAATGCCTAAATGCAATTAAATTGAGTTCCTCCATGATGGTGCAAATGAGAAATATCGAAAGAAAACCCATAAAAATGCCCTTATCCTAAGTTTTTCCCGCATATAACATTCCCCGCCCCCTACCTATGGCTCATTCACTTTTCAAGGGCCTAGATCACAACGCCCACATCAACGGTCCTTATAGCATTCCGGACCCCACTAGCGTTCTACCTTTAACGGAGGAAGGGGTTTCCGGAATCGGTGATAACCTTTGAACAGATCTAAACGGTTCAGGAAGAGGCGCGCTAATCTACGGTTTACAT
>SNQJ01S0247395.1:0-13064 GCA_010110895.2 Picea sitchensis
GTTCTTTTGTATCTCACCCTCAAGTGGACGAATTGGACAAGATGGTAAATTCTCTATCTGCAGAGATGGAGAAGATGAGGATAGAGGGGAAACCAACATACAAAAATCCCCAAAATATTAATAATAGAGGCAACTTCAGGAGGCCGAACAACAATGTTCCTCAGATTATGCCAAGGGAACAAAGGGATAGAGATAGAAACGATCAGAAAATCTAGGATCCTCTTCAAAACGACCTTGTTATTGATGAGGAAGAGGAAGAAGAAGAGCTAGACCCTGGAATTCATTGTATTGGGGACACCTCCCCATTTCCTCATTTAACTCAATATGCATACGAAGAATTCCTCATGAACAGTCAAATAAATGAGTTGAGTAAAGGGGAAAAGGCCAATAATAGCCCAAGAAAATAAAACCTCCAGTCTACGAAGAATCAAGGGAAGTATGATGTCCATGATCTAGCTCCTAGAGAAGAAAATCCTGCTAGAGATGCAGTGAATCGCAGCATAGAAAAGAAAGCTCAAAATTCCCCACCAATAGCCGAAGATATTGTCCCAGAGGTGAGAGAAGTTCTGAATCCCCCTTCCTCCTTTAGTTTTGAGCATGAAATCCAAAAGATCAAGATCCTTGTGCCCATTTCAGAGCTAGTGAAGCATGAAGATTTCAAAAAATCCCTCTCTAAGATACTACAGTTTGAGTCGTCTTTCCATTCCACAGACTCAGTGAACCTCCAAGACGAAAAACTAGCAATCATTCTAGGACCTATGGTAGAAGATAGAGATGATTCATCCCCTCCCTTCTACACATCCCTGAACATACACGAAAAGGTGATGCATAATTTCCTCATGGATTCAAGGGCCTCTCATAATCTCATGCCTAAAACCATCATGAAAGAATTGGAACTAGAAGTCACAAAGGATTACCATGACTTGTATTCCTTTGACTCTAGAAGAGTGAAATGTCTTGGGGTCATCAAATATCTGGTCGTGACCTTCTTTCAGCTACCCATGAAGAGTGTGGTCATGGACATTGTGGTGGCTAACGTCCCTCCCAAGTTTGGCATGTTGTTGTCAAGATCTTGGATAAAAAGACTTGGAGGAACATTGCAGATGGACCTCACATATGCTACCATTCCAGTGTTAGGAGGAGAGCATAGAAGGTTGTACAGAGAAGCTCAGTTGGCCTACATTATAAGTGATTAAGAAGACCCCACCAATCATCTTATCTTTTACCTTGATACTGATTTGGGATCTAGCTTATTGCAGCTCACTGATGCCTTTGAACCCCCTCCTGAGATCAAAAATCCCAGTACTCCCTATGAAGGCTCTCCTCCAACTACTTATGTGTGGAAGATGTTCTTGGATGGAGCCTTTTCTAGAGAAGGCATTGGTGCTGGAGTAGTTTTTGTTTCCCCTACTCAGGAAACCATATATTTGTCATACAAATTAGAATTTGAAGCTACCAATAATGTGACAGAGTATGAAGCTCTTGTTTTGGGTTTTAGGGATGCATAGGACATGGGAATTGAAGAGATATCTGTGTTTGGGGATGCCAAGTTGGTTGTAAATCAGGTCAGAAGTCTTTATCAAGCCAAGCATCTAAGGCTCAGATCTTATAGGAATGAGGTGTGGGATTTGATTGACATCTTTTTCTCGACCTTCACCATTTCATTTGTTCCCAGAGAAGAGAATGTTATGGTTGATTCTCTGGCTGTCTCAGAAAGCAAGTTCAAGATCCCACTGCCACCTAAACTCAGGTATGATGTTGAGGTTAGATATAGGCCCTCCGTACCTGATAATATCAAGCATTGGAAGGTGTTCGAGGATGATCTTGAAATCAAAAGATTCCTCGAGTCAGTTTATGAGTTCTCTGCTTTACACATCGATCATGATCATGATTTTGAAGGTGACCCTCTTCTTGAAATATTGTTGAATGAAATTTCTAATCATCATATTGTGTAGTTACCGAGCAATTACATTCCAAAGGGATTAGTCCCTCTAGAAAATATATTTGATAGTAATGATGTGGTCGTGAAAGCTCAGAGGCCGATTGATGATGCTAAAATAGCTGAATGCAACATTGGTACTGAGGAGGATCCCACATTTTTCAAGCTGTCAAGCAGCCTGTCAAGGGAGAAGAGGGCCGAGTATAATGAGCTATTAAAAAAAATTGTTGATGTGTTTTCCTGGACCTATGAAGAGCTTAGGACATATGACACCAACGTCATTGAGCATAAGATCCCACTGAAAGAAGAGGCTAAGACATTTAAGCATAAATTAAGAAAAATTAATCCTATGTTGTTGCCTATCATTGAGAAGGAGGTAAAGAAGTTGTTGGATGCCCAGATCATCGTGCCTTTGAGATATTCAGAGTGGGTGGCCAACCTAGTCCTAGTGAGAAAGAAGAGTGGGGAAATCAGACTTTGTGTCGATTTCAGGAACCTGAACAGGAGCTCAAAGAAAGACAATTACCCCTTGCCAAAAATGGAACACATATTACAAAGGGTAACTGGCTCTTCAAGGATATCCATGATTAATAGTTTTTTGGGATACAATTGTATCTCTGTCCTACCTGAGGATAGAGAAAAAACAACCTTCACCACTCTGTGGGGAACATTCATGTATGCCAAAATGCCCTTTGCGTTGATGAATGCAGGGGAAACATTCCAGCGAGCCATGGACATAGCCTTCATTGGAGAAAAAGACAAGTTTGTGGTCATCTATCTAGATGACATTACAGTTTTCTCCAAATCAGATAGAGAGCATTGTGAGCATTTAAAAAGGGTTTTCCTGAAATGTAGGAAATTTGGTCTCTTCTTAAATCCCAAGAAGTATTTGTTTTCCATGAAGGAGGGAAAATTATTGGGGCATATAGTATCTGTCGAGGGAGTAATAATTGATCCCAGTAGGGTGGAAGAAATCCAAACCTTATCACTCATGATATCCAAGAAAGAGGTCTAGTCTTTCTTGGGGGAAGTTAATTTTCTGAGAAGGTTTGTTTCCAATTTTGTAGAATTGGTAAAACATATCACAGCCATGCTCAGGAAGGGAAACGAAGTAAAATGGAATGTTGAGCCCAGAAAATCCTTCAACCAAATCAAAAAATCCATAGATTGAGGCACCTATGTTGATCAGTCCCGATTACTCCAAAGATTTTATGATCTTTTCCTTTGCTTCATTCGACACGGTGGTCGATGTTTTTCTACAAAATAATGTTGAGGGGCTGGAACATCCTATTTCCTTTTTCAGCAAATCATTGAGGGATGTAGAATTCAGATAGACATCATGGAGAAGAAGGCCTATGCCTTGGTGAAATCCCTCGAGGATTTCAGAGTCTATGTTCTGCATTCGAAGATCATCGCATATGTTCCTTCAGTTGCTATGAAGGACATCCTCATATCACCTGACATAGATGGGAGGAGAAGCAAGTGGATTTCCAGAATCCTTGAATTTGACCTGGAAATAAAACCCACCAAGCTAGTTGAAGGCCAAGGTTTAGACAAGTTGTTCGTCGAATCTAATTGTAAAGCTTTAGAGGTTAAATTCATCAATGCTTTCTCAGAAATTCAACAAGTTGAGTTATCTCGTACAGACCCACAAGTCAACCCTCCATTGGCAGAGTGCACCTAGTACAAAGATATTATATGTTTTTCTGCAGGAGTTGCGACCTCCAGATGGTATGGGAAAAAGAAAGGCAAGAGCTCTTAAGCTCAAGGCAATTAAATATTGCCTTGTTAATAAACAAATTACATTGGAAAGACCCACTGGGGGTACTTCTGAGATGTTTATACCCACACGAAAAACAAAGGATTATGTCGGACTTTCATGACAGTTTGTGTGGGGGACATCACTTTTGGAGAACGATGGCCCATAAAATTCTCAGGGCTGGTTATTTCTGGCCTACTCTATTCACTGACGTTTGCGAAAAAGTCAGAGTATGTGCTAAATGTCAGAAATTCTCAGAAAAACAGCAGCTGAAGCCCCTGCCATTGAAACATGTGGTTGCTTCAGGGCCCTTTCAGCAATGGGGCCTAGACTTCATTGGGGAGATTCATCTTGCATCCAGCGGTCAACATAGATGGATCCTGACTGCCATAGTTTACTTCACCAAATGGATTGAAGATATCCCCACAAGGAGTGCTTCTCATAAGGTGATCATTAGTTTCCTGGAAGATATCATAACAAGGTTTGGTTGTCCAAGCAGGATTGTCATAGATAACATCGCATCTTTAAAAGTTGAACCATTGATCCATTTCTGTGAAGAATTCAAAATCAAGTTGATTCACTCTACCCCCTACTACCCCCAGGGCAATGGACTGGCAGAGTCCTCTAACAAGAGCCTGATCAAAATTATTAAGAGATTGTTGGAGGATAACAAAAAAGCATGGGATTCAAAGCTCAAGTTTTCTCTATGGGCTGATAGAGTGACAACAAAAAGATCTCTCAATGTCTCTCCATTTCAGCTGGTATATGGAACTGAAGTGGTTTTTCCCTCACAATTGGCCCTGCCCATGGAGAAATTATTTCAAGACTACCAGAGCGAGCCTAATGATATGATATGAAGGGTACATCAGTTGGTTGAAGTGCAGCAGGAAAGAGAGCAACTCCTGGACAGAGCACATAAGCATCAACAGAGAGACAGACAAGCTTTTGATAGGAAGGTGCGAAAAGGAGATTCCCAGCTGGAAGATCTAGTCTTAAACTGGGATGCACCGAAATAGGAGAGAGGCAAGCATACCAAATTCGAGGCCTTGTGGATCGGCCCCTTAAAGATTTCTGAACCATTTCCAAACAATACTTGTAGGTTACAGAATCTGGGGGGTGATGATGTTTTTGGTGGCCCTGTAAATGGGCACTTCCTGAAGAGGTTTTTTGTCTAAAGCCACAGTCGACGTCCCACCATTGTAAATACCGTTCATGTTTTATGTTTTGTTTGTAATGGAAGACTCCACAAGACAAAACTAAGGCACTAAAGTTACGGAAGGAGTTCTTAGAGCCTCGCAGGGAGGACTCTATCCCCCATGGAGCCTAATGTTATCACTTAAACTTGTCAAGGTCTTGTGAGCTATGGTTTCTTCCTAGGTCTATAATTTTTGCCTATTTTTCCTCCTTTTGCAGACCTGATCGTAGGTTTTCCTTTCACTTGTAGTTTTTCTGTTGTTTGCCTCCATTCGTTTGATCAACTTGATTTTCCCTGTCATCTTGCCTGAGAAGTATCAGCCCCAAGGCTTTCTGTTTTCCTTAAGTCGATCTTCTCTCTCTCTCTTTGTTCACCTCTGTTGTTGATCCTTTTATTTTCCCAAGCCCTTAGCTAGTCATTCAAGTGATCAACACAGGACG
This sequence comes from Picea sitchensis, assembly GCA_010110895.2. NCBI lineage: Eukaryota > Viridiplantae > Streptophyta > Pinopsida > Pinales > Pinaceae > Picea > Picea sitchensis. Next base: position 5,334 of record SNQJ01S0247395.1, read on the forward strand.
GAATCATCAACACCAAGCACAGCACTTGAATCTTTTAATATGGATTCAAATCAAGCAAACAAGCAAGATCACCATTCAATGACAAACACCCTTCAAGTAGATCAGATCGATGACCATCGGGTGATTGCGATCACAGCGTTGCACGAGGAATAGTGTTAGGCAAAGTCGTGATTTCACAAAATCAGAAAGGTCAAAGGGTAGAGTTACGAGGATTCATGAAATGCGAAATTGTGAAATGATCTGATTCATCCTTCTTAGAAAGACGTGTGGCACACGATTAAGAATTTCGTGATTCCACAGATTGGAGCAGCCAAGGAGTAAAATCATCAGACCTCGTGAAATGCAAAACCTGAAATCAACATGAGTCGTTGATCTTGAAGGGGACAAGTGGCAGTGGATTAAAAGGTTTTGCGGAATTRGGTTTCGGGGGTTTTGAAATGAGCCACAAGCAATTTTTGCGAGTCTCGAAATCGTGAAATAATCTGGGTCATTCAAACTAGTGGAGCACATGGCACCTGATCGGCGATTTCGTAGTTTCGCGGATTAGGAAATCTGAAGTCAGTAGTATGGAAGCTCCCGATAAGAGAAGTCTCAAAACGCCTTGGGAAGTTTGGGCCCATGGTCATAGCCGCTGGTCTTGTGGCGAATGGGTCCAAGAAAGAAGCAGCCGGCCCCAGCCATGTATAGAGGACTAATTCAGGGTCCTGGAAAAGCATCATAGCCATTGATTGTGGAGAAGATCTGATTGTCGATCAGATAAGAGATTTTGCGGTTTCAGGGATCGAGAAATCTGAAGGTGAGCCATATGAAAGCCACGAAACACGAAATGTTGGGATGTCTTGTGAGATTAACGTACAATCGTGGCCCTGGGTTACATTGAGAGAGGGGCCAGAGGAAAGGAAGCTATCTTTCGAGTCTTTGAGAGTAGGCATGTGGTCATCCCCTGTGCATTTAGTCTCGGCCACTCTCCATGGAAGAAAGCAGTTAATGAAAGTTGGGTTGGGTGGTTGAAACCTTAGTTCAATCCATAAATGAAAGGTGTGGAGGGTCTGGAGCAGTCAACCCGCGGTACCCCTGTGGACAGGTTCCCTGGGAGAGCCATGCCGATTTGAGCCAGTGTCTGACAAAATACTGTGTGCGCAGTCTACAAAGAGATCCTGCACATGTAAAGCCTTGAATGTAATTTCTCAGCGACTCTCATGTTGTCAGTGGCGGATTGATCTGAGTATATAGGGGTCATTTTGATATTTTGTAAGGGGGTATGGTAGAGAAAAGCTCCCAGATTGTAAAGTCTTAATGAACACTCTGGTTTTCTGGTTATGTATATGCATTTGAGAAATCTCGTTTGATGACAGTCATCTTCCTTACTCCCTCTTGTCCTCCTCTGATGCTGAAAGAGTTCATGATTGAATGATTCACTTGAATTATTGTGACTGCATTATGATGAAAGTTTGATTATAGTGTTGTTATTGTTCCTTTCAGTTTCTTTGAGATTTAAATTCAAGAAGTTCTTGTGCCTAAATTGTTCCTTCTTGGGCTGCCGAAAGACTTGATGTTCTTGGCAGAACTCTACATTTTCTCACCAAAGTCTTCCCCCTACTCACCCTTACTACAACTTATTGTCTGAAGTTAAATCATGACCTCACATGCTAGTGCATATCAGTCTAGTTTTCTGAGTTAAGACAATATTTTCCTGAGACTGCACCCATTTGACCCTTTTATAACTAATCTGTGACATAAACTCTTATGGGTATCAGGCTTACGTCTGCCGCAATCCAGAGGTGACTTCTGGTGCTAACACATTGGATCCCCAGATCGATGACCCTCATCAATTCGTGACTTCGGCTCTCGGCTATTTTCAAAGATTATGGAGTCACAAGTCTCGAAGTCCTGAAGCCGAAAGAGCTAGCTCCTTTCGGACTAGCGCAAGGTTCCTAGGCCCTGGTCACATGGGTCCTTTGGGAAACCTTATTGGTTAGGAGAAAATCCTTTTGCAACAAATGGGCTAAGGACACGGACTTGAGCCCTCGGTCATATGGGTGGTTAGTCTAAAGGAAAAACATCCTTCTCCCACATACTTGAACTTAACATTCCCGCTAAGGAGAATCAAAGGATCAGCAGGACTTAGGCATTTTAGTTACTCCTATCCCGATTCTCCTACAGACTCACGTCCCATGACTCTCTAACAATTGAACTAAGATAAATCAAAGATCATATAGATATAACAGTTTATAGAAACTAAAGATAATTTATAATAGTTGTGCAAATACTGAAAGACTTAATCATAAACACAAACAACTCATCATCACATCCAATATATTACACAGAGTATGAAAATACTTATCATAACCAGAAAATGTGAAGTAACTGCTCGAAGGAGTGCCCGTTTCCTCCCAACCACAGGCACAACCACTCCTACTAGATTTACCACTAGCCACCCCCGAGCTAGACCATGATTCTCTGAGAGAGATTCTTTCTCTTTGATCCACAACAGTCAGGGGCGAAGGTTACTCTCCTCCTCCCATAAGAAATTGGCAATTGGTTTTCTCTACTCCAAGAAAGGAGGTATGCACGAGTACTTCCTCAGTCACTCGTCAGCCTCATTTATCATTTTGTATCCAAACCCTACCCATGGCTTCTCTCAACCAGAACGAGCTTACTACTAAGATTTTCCTCTCTTCTCGAGAGAGTGTTTTCTCTACTATGTTATCTTGCATATCTATCTCTTTCCCTGAATTACCTCCTATCTTTCCTTCCTCGTCAAGGTTGCGTGGGTCTGAATCCCAATTCATGGCTAGGCCTGGAAGCCTTACAGATGGGTACCCTGCCCCATCTCCTCATTAACTTTTGAGGATGGCCTTCCAACTACCAACCTGACGGGTAATTCATTTCTGGGTCAGAGGACTGTTGAGAAATTACACCCAGTAGGTACTGGTCTGGTGAGGATCATATAAACCATACTTGGTTTCCCTTCACCATCTCTCTCATAGCATCCATGGTTTATCTTGGCAAACTTTTCGCCTTTCAACAATTGTGCAACACATATTCAATTTCTAGTAATAACAGAAAATTCATACATTGATCCTTTTATATAAAGGTTCCTCAAATCAAACATTCACACATATTTAGTCTACCATAGTCTCTTGGCCAGTTATAGTTATATTTACAAACTGGGGGAAATAGGGGTATTACATACAAGATGTCACATTTACAAATCAAATGTGAACAATGGAGACAATGAGTGCTTATTGAAGATGAACACTAAATATAAGTGAAAGATGGATTGTGGCAAGATATTAGAAAAGGGATATGGAGGATATCAATTGAATAATGATGGTATTATTATTTATAAAAACAAAATGTGTATTCCCAACAAGTCTTCAAATTTGATAAGAATTATCATAGATGAAATACATAAGATGCCACATTTTGGACAACCATCCTACCAAAAAACAATTGCTACAAGAATAATGTGATACTTTAAGCCTAGGATGAAGAAATATGTTTCTAAATACATTGTCAAATGTATCAAAAGTCAATAAGATAATTCTATGAATCAACACCCAATAGGTCTGTTGCAATCTTTTCCACATCTAGAATGGAAATGGGAGGTAATAAGAATCGATTTTATTACCATATTTCCAAGAACAATAGAACAATGTGATTCTATCATGGTTGTAGCATTTAAATTAACTAAGGTGGACCATTTTGTCCCTTTTAAATCTACTCATAAAGCTTTTGACATTACAAAATATTCATGAGAGATATTTTTACTTTACATGGGCTACCCAATGCAATTTCTTCTAATAGGGATACAAATTTTACTTCTAAATTTTGGAAAATTCTTTTTGAAGACTTGGGCACCAAGCTAAATTTCAATACCATCTACCATGCACAAACATATGGATAGATATGGACATATTGAAAGGATGAAACAAGTGATTGAATACATTCTTTGCATGTATGTATTGGATACAATGATCCAAGTGGGAAGATTATATACAACTGATGGAGTTTGCATATGACAATGGGCATTAGGAATAATTAAAACTAAGTCCATTTGAGAGTTTAAACTTTATGTGGTAGAAGATGCAGTACTCTAGTGAGCTAGGACAATTTAGTAAACAAATGTGTGCTTGGGCTAGAAATGCTTAAGGAAATGGAGCAAGAAATTGTTTTCTTGCTAAAATCAAGTAGAAGTTGAAGGCAACCCAACACAGATAGAAAAAATATGTATATAAGAATATAGTGCATGTAGAATTCTACATCGAGGATCATGTTCTCATTAGAGTGACATCAAGGAAATTTTCCCTGAAGCTTGGAAGTTGTGCCAAGAAAGCACCTAGATATTACAGGCCATTTAAAATCCTTGATAGGATAGGGCCAATAACATATAGACTTTCATTACCCACTAACATTACAACTCACAATGTTGTATATGTTTATTTTTTTAATAAATATGTATAGGATCATATTGGGTTGTAATTTAGGTGGAACAAGAGGGAGAGTTCCAAGCATGGCCACTATATATCCTCGACAAGAAAGTAGCATTGCTTAGGAACCAAGCCATCGCAAGTAGAGGTGCAATGGAAGGACTTTCGTAATGAGACTACCATTAGGGGAATTTTGAGGTTAAAAATGGATCTCAAAACAAAAAAGGTACTATCAAAATCAACTTTAAAAAGACCAATAGGATTCAAGATGATGATGTCAACCATAAGGGTAAATAGTTTTGGAGGGAAAGGAAGAAAACATTTTTTATTTTTTTAATCGTATTTTCAACTTGTCTCCTTATAGATTTACTCAAATTGGAAGTGTATGCACTCGTTGGATGGAGAATTAAATTTTGCATCCAACGAGTACCCACTTTGCATTCGTTGGATGTGGAATTAAATTTTGCATCCAATAAGTGTTCACTTTACATACTTTTGATAGACCCATGGTTAAATAAAGTGGGAATACATGAAAAAAAGCACGTTTCTTGAAAAGAAACAATGGATATACCAATTTGGTGGTAGAGTTATGTGCACATGAGCTATGTGATAGATTTAATGCTATGGAAGGATACACTATACTAGCCAATAATGAAATTTAGTGAGGATCAATATGATTCTAATATTTAGATTCAAAAGGTAAGTGCAGGAAATCTTAATCATATCTCACATCCAATCTCATTTAATATGGAAAATACAATGACAATTAAAAACTAAAGATTTAGAAATAGAAACATTAATAAATTGTTGAGTATGTAATACTTCTCTTAAATTTTTATAATATTTATTTTATTTCATCACTACAAGGTAAATTCTAAAACTTACTTTTTTTAACCATACGAATACATACATTAAACATGTTTGAAGGTGACCAATATCCACCTTGCTACGCAACATTGAATGTTGCACATTACATTAATATTGAAGTACTCACACTTTTCAATTGTAACGCCTACTTATTTTATTAAAAGTGAAAGTGTATAAGCCATTAAAAGGTGTTCAAACATGGCAAACATTAAGCACTTTGTTATGCAACATTCAGTGATGTGTGAGGGTGGGCATGTACTGTCGTATTTGAATTGTTTCAAATATGGCAATGGGTATGTATTGTCATATTTGATTGTTTCAAATCTGACAGTGCATACCCACCCTCATGCAACACTCAATGTCGCTTCAAATACAACAATGCATACCCACCCTCACAACACTCATATTTGATTGTTTCAAATCTGACAGTGCATACCCACCCTCATACAATACTCAATGTCGCTTCAAATACAACAATGCATACCCACCCTCACAACACTCGTATTTGATTGTTTCAAATCTGACAGCGCATACCCACCTTCATGCAACACTCAATATCTCTTCAAATACAACATTGCATACCCACCCTCACAACACTAAATGTTGTTCAAATCCGACAATACATACCCACCCCTATGCAACACTCAATGCTACATAACAAGAAAATTAATTAAACACCTTTTAATGGCTTATACGATTTTATTAAAATTTAATAAAATAAGCAGGCGTTACAATCGAAAAGTGTGAGTACATCAATATAAATGTGATGCAACCGAAAAGTAGTACAACGTACTAAGAATGGACCCCAATATTGACTTTCTCTTTTGAAGATGCATCAAAATCTATATGTACTAAGAAAAATAGTGTTGCTTTTAGTGTCCTGCGATGCTAACGTCAACTTAATTATGATAATTTTAATTGACTTTCGATGCCTTAGATGTGACCAAAGCAAAATAAAATGACACTAAGTACATGAGTGAAATTATGACATCCATATACAAAGAACGTGAAATAATTTGTTTAAACAATTTAATAATTTTTAATGGAAAATGTTTTGTAAGTTTGTTTGTGTGATTAAAAAATAATAATAATGTTGATTAATAATTAATATAAAAAATTAAAACTTAGAGAGGAAGTAAACAAAAATGATATTGATGTGTACGAGAAAAGTTTAAGTGACAAGAAAAATGAATGGTAAGGAAACATTAATAATTCTGTCTGGAAAAACTTTTTAAATTTTTACTATGTAATTAATAAAAAATTTAATGATTAATAATTAGTATAAAAATGGAAAACTTCGAGAGGAAGTTAACAAAGATGTACATTAAAGTAAATTCATGGTTGTAATACATGTTTAAGTTTTATTGATATTTTATTAATTAAAAAGCATTATAGTATTGTTTTGAAATGTCCAATAATTAATAAAATAAATATTTATTTAAAATATATTTAAAAATGAAAGATTGAGTTGTCGGGTTGTTATCATTTTAATGACAATTTTGTCTCTCGAGTTAAGAATGGATTTTATTTTTTATTAATAATTATATAAAAAAAATTAATTGAATGAAGGTTTTAGGGATAAGAGAATTCTATATATTATTTGGTGAAGGTTTAATTAATAGATTATTAGCATTGTATTGATTATTAAATAAGGTTGTGGTATATTTTATTTAAAATTTATTGAGAATCATTTTAAATTAATGGAATTGTAAATATCACATGTTAACATTACACACTCTTATTATAGTAGGGGTACTCGAGGGTGTTGAATCTATTTCTAAATAAAAACAATAATTTCATCAGTTTAAAATTGCAATTTTGGCAAAGATTGTTTGGTATGGCAAATCGGACAAGGTTGAAAATGTAGAATGTTTAACCTTCTTCAAGTAGGATAAATAGTGAACAATTTGGACCTTCCTCGGCATCATTTTTTCGATCATTTTTTTGTTTGAAATTGGAAAATTTTGATTTTTCATAACTGGAATGTCAAAATTATTTTTCTAATATTTTATATTATAGATTCCCTTCATGTTTTTAATGCCTTTGAATCCATCCATATGTGGCATCAACACCATCAATTTTGGTCGATTTCTACACATTTTGAGTTAGATTTGGCTCACTAAATTCGATAATGCCTTGTCAAAAAATGTTGAGATCGTTCATTATTTCTTTGACTTTGTTACTATATTTGTGCCTTGGGCAAGACTAATGGGTAAATTTATCCACCCCTAGAAAATTCTTCCTAAAATCTTAGAGTGATAGTTTCGAGCCAACCTGTTACTTCAAAGCAATGGGCATGATTTCTTAGGGTAGATAATGGTGGTGAATTCTTCTCAAATAGTTATTGAAGCATGGGTTGAGTACAATTAGAATGGGGAAATGTAAGAGTGCTTCATTCCTCATGTTATAAGGAATGTCAACCATTATTTCC
>SNQJ01S0247396.1:0-13064 GCA_010110895.2 Picea sitchensis
TATAATTAATAATCCTATACATCTATTTAAGTAGGGTCGTTACATATCTGCCCTCAGAACCAAGCAACTTTCATGCATTACTAAAATGCATTTCCTTCTCCCTACCATCATAGGCTTGAGGAAAAATCCATTGATAATCTCGGTTCCACTTTGCATACTTTCTCAGAGTATGAAGAACAACTTGAAAGAATTGGTATTCCCCAGGGAGAATCAATTAAACAGACAGACATGTCCACCCTCTTACATATAGTACAAGTTATGAAAAATTGTATGATAGCATTTGAGCGGAAGGGTATTGTCTCCCCTCTCACCCCTGGAGCTTCATCCTTTTCTACATCCCCTTTTAGAAATCCAGTTGAAAACAATTTTCAGCCTAAATCTATCCTGCCTCAGAGTAGGTGTAACTTTTGTGAGGAGCACCATGAAGAAACCACATGTGAGGTAAAGAAGAGTGCCAAAGATAAGATCTTTGGTAAGATACTAGAAGCAACTATCGTTGTCCTAGACTTTGTGGAGCCAAAGGATGTCATGGTTATTAATACTAGGAACAAAGCCTATGCTCCCAAGGGTAGATTTGACCCTCCTCACAATTCTTCTAGCCCGAGCTCATCCTCAACCATTGTTACACCCTAGGTTCCTAAAATTCCTGAGAGTCAAAGAATCACTCCCCCTCTTCCCTCTTCTAAATATAATATCTTAAATCAATTTGCCAACATCAAAGAATATGCAACCCTCCTAGACATGGTTGTCATCCCTAAACAATAGAAGCATCTGAAACAATTCATGGAAGGAAAAGATTCTGTTGCAACCAATCTTTCCAAAGAGGTAGATGAAGAGGATTATTCTGTAAATAAAGTAGGTGTACACAACTTTAGTTACCATATAAAAAAAACCCCTTTTTATATTTTTGTAAATATCATGGATAAGATTTCCCATTGTTGCCTCATCGATGGTGGTTCAGGCCCAAGTGTCATGTCGAAGATTATTATGGAAGAGCTAGTATTTTCTTGTACAAACGAAAATGCCAGAAGCATGCTCTCCTATAATAGTCTACAACAAACAACCATAGGTGAGATTAAAGATATAACCTTGGTTTTATGCGCTCATCCTAAGATAAGGACAACCCTTAACATTCATGTGATTGATATTCCTATAATCAATTACTCAATTATCTTGGGGAGATATTAGCAAGCCCTAATAGGTGGATAACTCTCACTTGACGGGACACATTTGTCCGTTCCTCAGAATGGTAAGAATATTATAGTCCTTAGAGAAGTAATATTTTCAACCTACATAGAGAGTGTTCCGCAGTCTAGTGTAAACTATATCAAAGAAGACCTAGGAGTGTATTCCATATTTGCTAAAGAGGATAATATTACTTTGGAAAGAATTGATTTAGATGATGATTTGTGGCATATGCACTTTGATGGTTCACACTCTAAGGAAGGTAATGGGGCTGGTATTATCTTGGTTTCCACTACAGGCAAAATTCATAATTTGTCATACAGGTTGGAGTTTTCTTGTACAAACAATGTCACTGAATTAGAAGTTTTATTATTAGGCATTGAGAATGCCCTTAATCTTGGTTGTGCTCACCTTTCAGTTTTTAGAGATTCTGAGCTTGTTGTGAACCTGATACGTAGCACATGCTCTCCTAGCGACAAGATGATGGAATAATACTCCCAAACTGTTTGGGAACTTGTCTCGAACCTTCTATCTTTCAACATCACTCATGTTAAGAAGGAGTTGAATTCAATGGCTAATAGTTTAGTTGTATTTGCAGCCTCTCCTAATCAGAAACTCTCACCTCATAGGCTTGATTTTGATTTTCAATCGATACATCATCCATACATTACTAAAAAGGAAGGATCTTGGAAGGCCATCCCTAACGATGAGATCATTTGTGTTGTCATTCAAAATGAACCTCTTAATCCCGAGGAGATTATATCCATAGACAATAATGAGATTCCTAAGGGCTTGACACCTCTTCAGAGTTCGTTTTCATTGAGTGTTGTAGGCAACAAAGAAAAACATAAAGATGAGGAGTGAGAAAAGAAGGTGTTTGAAACCATCCTCATGAACACTAGGACACTTGAATATTCAACGGATGTTAAAATAAATGTCCAATGTTTTGTTAGAAAAGAGATGGGGTCCACCGGGCTACTCGGTGAATCTCAAAAGGTTTTTTGTTGGTATTATGAGGATATTTGTGGTTTTGATCCTGGTCTTGTTCAACATGTTATGAAACTAGGTAGGCAAAACCAAGAATTTTTTAATTCTTCACTGGAAGCACCATTTCGAAGAGAGTTGAGAGATTTCTTAAGGGCTGGAATGTTTTTTTCAGTCCACCTTGAGTGGGTTTCAAATTGGGAACCCTCCTCAAGAACCACTAATAATATTAGAACCTGTACTAGTCTTCAAACTTTTAGGCAAGCAATTATGAGAAATCCCTTCCCTCCTCTCAATATGGGAATATTTTTGCAATAGGTTGTAGAGTCACAGTTAGGGCCCTTACTTGGCAGTTTGTTGGGTTACGAGAGAATAAAAGTAAAAGGGCAAAATGTTCAAAAAACCACTTTTATTATTAATTGCGATACTATGCCTTACAAATGCCTGCCTCCTGGATTATTTGATTCAAGTACCGCCTTTGAAAGGTCTATACACACAACCTTCAATGAATTGGTCAGTCTCCATACTTATCTTGATGATTTAATAATGTGCATCAAAAGGTTGGTGATTACATCAGAATTCCAAGTGTTGGGTCATTTCCAGATTACTTTTGTCTTGGACACTAACTCATACATTTTAACGGAATTACAGAGACAATTGTTTTCCTACAACACTAATATTCCTTGCTTGAAGTATTGCGAGGGACCAGTGTGAAAGGTTCTAATGCTGATTGGATTTTCTATATACTAGTAGCCTAGCTATGCTTTCAATTTTTGGGCTTCTTTTCTATGCTTACAGTACCTTGATTTCTGCCTTCTAAGTTAATTTTTCTTTCCTTGTTGTTTTCAATTGAGTATTTTAATGCTGTTGTTTTAATTTCCGCATTATTACTTCTGTTGTGAATTTTATCCTTTTCATCTTTTAGTGTTGATCAAGATAGAATTTTGGATCAATTATGCCACAGTAACACTCCTGCAAAGCTTTTTTAGCCGATAACAATCAATCTTACACAACTGTTACGATGTCTCCTCTGAAGGGCCCTTGAAATTGTTAAATATTTCCATTGTTGTCTTATAATGGTTATTTCCCACTTCTTCTTGCCATTTATTCACCCATTGAGATCTTAAGAGAAATTCTATAATTTTTCCTCCTTGCAAGTTAAGAGCATATTCCAGTTGAATGATTATGCATATAGTGGTAAAAACCCTTCATACTTAACACTTTTCATCAATTATTCCCAAATTCCCGATTATCTTTCCATTAAATCCATTCACCTCCCCCTGTTGCATAATTATTCTGGTTACGTCTTCTAAAATTACTGTTCTTGGTCTATGAAACCATGAGTTCTGAGTTCTAAATCTGTTGGAAACAAATTTTCCTGTGGAGTCGCCAGTTTGTTGACGATTAAAATTGTCAACGAAGATTTGGCCGCAAAGTGTTGCTAAAGCCTATTATTGTAAAAAAACTAAATAATACTAATAGGTGGGACCCCCTTGAACTATTGAAGATCAAATCTGTTCATTTTTTATGTTGTGATGATGTGCGACATGGCTTACATGGTTGATGATATCTTGTTGTTATTGGTTATGATTTGAGCTTATGAAGTATTGATTGCTTATGTTATTACATCTTATTCTATTCATTAATATCATTGCTATTTGTTCTTATCGCACTTGCACAACAAACATGTTAGTAAAATTACATGAAGGGCAGTTTTGAGAAGGGAAAAAACACTATAACAAATGCAAGGGAAAGAGATCTAATTATGCAATTTTACTATACTACATGTGAACAATTGGAAGGAAATGAGAAACAATTGCAAAGGGGAATAATTTCAAGCTATCATATATACTATATTACATGCATGAAAGACTTAACGATTATTGTTAAATCCTAGCTAGCAAATTAAATGGTTATGCAATTGTGATTGAGTTATATGGTTAATACGCATATGGTATGAATTGTTGGTGGCACATTTGGCAAGGTAATAGTTCTAATGGTTATGCGAATTGTTGAACTATATGGAACTTGGTGGAATTATGTTTGGCCACACTGTTGATTTTAATGGGTGATGGTTTCGATACATGGGTTGATTGATGGTGTTAATGAAGAACTCATTGGCATGTACTGATGAACTAATGCATTGTGGGTGGAGGTGACATTCATTTACTGCACATCACTTTTACTCCTCCCGTTAGCCACCACCTATTGGTAGCAATAATATAATTTCTATTTTTTATAAGCTACCTACATAGGGTCTTTAAATTCTCGTTACTCATCATGACCATTCTCACTAAACAACACTTGTCACTTGTCACTTTTTACACATCTTCCTTTCAATTTTTGTTTTCATGACTGTAAGCATGAAAACTCACAGCTGGAATTGACACTTTGTTTCAATTTTTGATTAAGGAAAACTGTTCAAATGGTCTATTGTTGAATTCTCGTATTTCACTATGAACATGATTGTTTTTCTTTGTTTATAACCCCTGGTCCTAAACGTGCCTTGGTTACATAAGTGAAAGACCTCCACTCATTTATATTCGATTAATATCAATGGGGTTTTTGATTCATAAAAAATGTTAATTATTCAACGTTTATTTGATACATTTACCTTGTAATCAAGTCATGAATGTGCGTTCTATGGTTTTCAAGTGTTTACATCCTTATATGTGCCCATATGCCAAGGTGTCATATGAGGTACAACGTGATATTACTGCTCTGCATGGCCTCAGGCTTCATGATCTCTTTCCCATGCATGGTGATTAACGCCTCTGCCTACCATTTCGAACTGTCATAGCATTGTTTTGTTTGGGCCTACTCCTCTGTGGTTTTCTATCAAACCCTACCTCTGATTTCTATGTTGATTCCCTTCTATTAGCCATGGCTATAGTGGTAAGGATTGAGCCCAATGGAATCCAAACCTTGTTATCATATGATAACGCCAGGGACGATTTAGAAAGGAACGGTTGGCGTGTTTTCATTGAAAAATTTAAGGGCTTCAATCCGAGAGTTGCCCAAGAGTTTGAATTGACTTTCGACGGTTGCAGAGCAAAGATAGGTGACCTGCAACTTGAGGTAAATGAATATTTTTTAAGCCAAGCTATAGGTTTACCAGCTGTCGGCCAAAAGTGGTTCAAGAACGCAAAAGTCAAAGAGGTTCCCTGGACTCTGTTATTCACCTCACGGAAAATTACTAGTTGCGACCGAGGTATGCTTGTCTCAGCTTTAAAACCTAGGTGGCATGACCTTCTTGCTATTGTGAAACAATTTATTACATGTTAAGGGAGATTTGGGTTAGTTTTCCTGTATCACCTGCAATTGCTTATGAGTTTCATTGACTTCCCATTGAACATGCCCTACTTTCTGCTTAGAAGTCTATACAAGATGGGAAAATGGTTTAGGAGGCAGAAGTCTGATTCTAGTTTGTTCCATCATGGTTTAATTAAGATTATCATTGTGCTTCAGTTGCAATTAAACAACGATTGTTGGGATGCTTTTCTGTTATGAATTGGCTTTGGTAATAGTGAGTTGGGACATGTTGACAAGCCTGTTATCACAAAACCCCTTGTGAAACCTACCACCTCTCCTCCACCGCTCCTGCCCTATGATCCTGTCTCTAATTTGGAACCCTCAACCTACCTTGATGCTACTCAACTAGACACTCAATTGGATTCACACCCAAAGAGTTGCACGGAAATTGTTAAAAAACCCACAGGGAAGAAACTAAAGGGCAACGTCGATGTTAATTATAAGAATAAAAGGGCCACTCGTTGGATTTCACGATGTTCTTGAAACAAAACCAAACCCTGTGTAGACACAAAAAACACAATTGAGGTAAGTGAAGACTTGGATTCGAATATTGAAAGGTTCTTGGCCGAAGAGTATCCATTTTCATATGGACTTTTCCCTGACAGACCCTACGATTATGTTAGCAACCTGCCTCCGTGTTTAAAGGATAATCCCGAATTTTCTGGCATTCGATTCTGTGATGAAACTACATGTCAAATGGATGATTCTACAACTGTTAATGCTATCAGTGCATATGCATAGTCCCTACAACCACAGTGTAATGAGTGTCGATCCTGGATCGACCGGTATTATACGGATGTGCCTTTACTACAGTCCCGGCTTAAATCTTTGAAAGAGCAAGTGGATTCGTTAACAAACGAGAATAGCAGACTCCAATCCATAGCTCAAGCCAAAGACAAACGCCAAAAAACTACAGGATCTGTCATTTTTAAGAATGTGGAAGCAACGACAACAATAGTAAACTCCAAGATTACTTGATTTGTTTTAATCCCATGATTTGAGGTATGATCTTTTTCAAAGTTTAGTATGATTTTGTCACTCTCAATTTAGCATAATCGATTTATTTAAATAGATTACTCTTCAGTCTGTTTTTTTTGTTGAATAAAATATGATTCTAGTTATAATTATAACTAGCTACAAAATCGTAAGATTCTGTAGCTAGTTAAAAAAAAATCAAATTGCTTGATTTCACAATTGAAAATACATCTAAAATCTTCTTATTTTTATTTGTTTTTAGGAACTCATGATTCTCAAAGAGATATGAAGCACTGTTGGGATCTCCCAGCCATACCATCTTTATGTTTTTAGTAAATAGATTAGGCTGTTAGCTTTTTGATATCAAGTAAAATTTGGGAGGTTGCATCCCCCACATTTTTGAACAGATTTGATGTTATCAACAGGAAATATTCTCTTCCTCGAACCTATATAAGCATGTTATTTTGTAAACTTGAAATCATCTCTGCCTGGGGCAAGACTATGGATTTTTCATTTACAGTCTTGAATGAAATATAATACTGGTTACAACTTTAGCTTCTCCATATTGTGGTTTTATTCAAGTTATGATTGTTTCAATTTGTAATTAGATTATGATTGCTTTCGCTGTCGTGGTTTACTACAGATTGGTATGATAAAAATTTATAAGTTATCCATGTTTATGTTCCAGATTTAACATACAACAATCATTTTGTTTAAACATTGAATTAAGAGATTTATCTTCATCATTTGTTGAACATTTATACACAAGTTCTCATAGCAGGGTTTATCTTAATGTGGCTGCTTGTGGAATTATGAGATTTCTCTGATCGTATCTCTTATATGTTCTATCATTCAAATTCCATTATTATTGCTTCACATTTAGGAGAAGCAATTGTAGGATCTGTTGCGGGTTTACCTCATCGGACAGGGAGATTGGATGTTGCACACTGAACAAATATTGGATACAATAATAGGTCAGTTTGCTAGTTTAATTTCATTAGTTTAATGAATATAGAAATATCCTGTAGCTAAAACATCTTCTACTATCTGTGATTTCAGTTTTTAATTAGACAGTTTGATATTCTATTTCTCAGTTATGAACATTATAAGAAAATAAATCAAAAAGATTAAATAGCATTACTGTTGTTTTAAAAATCAATTGATATTCGATTTTCGCGGATTTAGATTAAAATTCGTATTGTGTGCATATTATATGTATATTAGAAATAGAATCATTTGTATATATTGTACATATAATAAGTAGAGTTATTTTATAAATATTAGTTAGTAAACTGTAAATATATATTAAATATATATTAGATCTATATATAGTTTTCAGCGATTGTTTTTCATCAAGTTATTACATTTTCTTTAGTTTTGTTTTTTCGCTTTCTTTAGGACTTAGATCGGCCAACGGAGCCACTAAACCCGTCGAAGTGGATTAATCCAAATGGCTTGGGTTAATTAGACAACCCCGGACCAGATTCACTCCTCCAGTTGATGAGCAGTCAATTTTTCCCGTCAACAAATGGCGCTAGAAGGAGGGCCTGAAAACTATTAATGGCATGAGGAGGTCGTAAGAATCCTCCACCACCTACCCCCTCACCTATAGTGACTAGAAGTCATTCAGATGACAACATTGTCCCTCAAACATAAACCACATCAAACGACGATCTACGGATCACAGTTGAACCAATAACTCCAAATCCTACGGGTGGTGACATACAAGAGATTGTTTGGCAATCCCTCATAAGAACACACAGTTCCTTAGACCATATAAGACAACCAAACCGACCTTTTAATAAGCAATTAGACTTCTCTGATATCATATAACAACGTGGAGGTATTGTCCTTACCTTAAACCCTACAGATCCAATCCTCACTCCTACAGCAGGAGGATCTGGTATACCACCATCACCACCTCCTTCATCTCCTTCTTCTTCTGGAGGAGAATCTTCTAACGAAGGAAGTTCCTCATCCTATCCTTCGACACCAGCCACACCTATGGACAACCTGAAAAATCCCTCCAGAACTTGGCTCGACCAAGATGCAGTGGCCATACTTGGGCCTCAACATCCTTTACCCAAACACCCGGAGAAATGGCTCCCTAAATTTGACCCGGACTCCAAGAAGTTAGCTGAAGATCACATCAAAAAGTTTATGTTAGCCATTATACTCTGTAGTGTTGAGCAAGAAGATGTAGTCTGTAGATTATTTCCCTACACCTTTGAAGGCAATGCCTCTACCTGGTACTTTGCCCAACAACCTCACACCATCATGTCATGGGAGAAATTTGAATCATGTTTCCTTGAGAAGTTTGGAGATGACAAGTCTCCTGAAGTTCTAGTCATGGAGCTTTCTAGTTTAAGAATGAACCCCAAAGAAAATATCAAAGACTTTAATCAAAGGTTCTTGACACTAAAGAACCGAATGCCCATAGATTCGATGCCTACCGAAAATCTTATTATCACATATTATACAAAATCCTTACATAAAAACATAGCCATTTGGGTAAAGAGATCCAAGAAATCCATGTTGTTAGAAGCCTTCGAAGAGGCCATTCATATCGAGAAAGACATTCTCAGTTTAAAAGACACTACTACCAACGAGATAGAGACTAGTTCATCGTCCAAAAAGAAAATCAGAATCCTCCCTAGACCTTCCCAAAACAAAGTTCAACCTGAAAGCTCAGATTTAGAAAACTTACAGAAAGTCATTCAAAAACTATCCAACCAAGTTATAGCTTTGAAAAGGTCGGTGGAAGAAGCCTCTTCGAGTAAAGGGCCTTACAAACCCCCTTTTAGGAAGCCTTTCCAAACCAACCGACCTAATTCAAATACTTAAGGCCTAAATCTAGAAAGCCTGCAATTTGTTATTCAGACGATCCTCGAAGCACATGATAATTTGATTCCCCCCGAGATTCCTAAAGAAGTAGCAGAAGAAGAGACAGTAGAAGAAGATGAATCTTCTCCGAACATTTTTGGACATTTTTCGGATAGCATTTTGCAAGCTAATTTCAAAACAGTGCATCCTTACAATACTAGGAGCAAGGCAACAAACAAGCCTTCTTCTGAAATCACTACGACTTTGCCTCCAAAATAGTCTAAATTAACTGATATTAAAAAGAATTCAGTAAATCAAAGCTTATACTATGATTTCGTTGAAGATCTAAAAAAGCTTAGGGCGAACATTTATGTTTATGAATTATTAAAATTCCCTTTTCTTCTGCAAAAAATGTTACAAAATATTGCAGAGAACAACAAAAATGGCAATCTGAGCAGTAACAAAGGTGTTCAAAACAACTCCAAAGTTCCTCAGAAGGCCTCCGCCAAAACCACATCTGAGCCTCATGATAAAAGAGACCTTCTTGTAAATAATGTAACAAATGTAGATAAACCAATTTTAGAGGCTGCGAGTAAAAAGCAACAAACTTCCACTGTTAATACTCACAGAAATGTCCCTCCATTTTTGTTAACTTTTGAAATTTTCAATAGGAATGTACATAATTGTATGGTAGATTTAGGTGCATCATCTAATGTAATGCCTTGGTATGATTGTCAAAAGATTAATGCCGAAGTTCAACCATCCAGCTTGATCGAACTAGTGTTAAAGTGATAGGCGAATTAAGAAATGTGCTTATAAGATTGTCGTCTAATCCTAAAGTTCATCAAGTGATTGATATTATTGATGTAGATATCCCAGAATTTTATGGTCTATTTTTAAGCAGAGACTGGTCAGAACAACTACACGGCTATTTTGTGACGGATTGGTCTCACTTGTGGCTACCCGAGAATGGAAAGCCCAACAGAATCAAGGTAAATCGTGAACATTATCTGAAGTTCACGGTGACTGATTTAAATGATCCCAATGAACCATTCACTCCTTTTTCCAATTCACCCAAAATACAGGGAATGGATACTTTCTTCGGTAATTTCATGGCCGAAACTTCCACTATCACTAACCCAGAACAACAGTCTGAAATTTTGACATATATGCAGCCAACAACTTATGCCCAGCGGTCACATACAACCGACAGCAATAAAAAATGGTCTCTTTACTTTGATGGATCAAAATCCAAGGAAGGATCTAGTGCAGGGTGCGTGCTCATCGATCCAGCAGTTAACAAGACTCTGATTGCTTTCCGGCTAGAATTTGAATGTACAAACAACACAGCCAAATACAAGGCACTCCTGCAAGGCCTCAAAAAAGCGTTAGATATGAACATTCAAAATTTGATCATCTTTGGTGACTCAGAAATCGTGGTTAGACAGGTAAAAAATGCTATCCACTGTTTATCTCCGCACCTTAAAATCTAACCAACTGAGGTATGGAATTTGATGAATAAGTTTGTCGCATTTAACATAAATTCTATTTCTAGATTGAATAATTTGGAAGTTGATTTGTTAGCTAACGTCGCTTCAAAACTTTTTCCTGCAGAAGGCTTATCCCCGAATGCATTCTCTGTCAAACTGTTGTTCAGACCGTCCGTCCCAGACAACATCACGAATTGGAGAGTCTTCGATGACGATCAACAGATTATAAGTTTTCTGCATATGGAAGAAACTTTCCAAGGCATGGTAATCGATGAAGGGACCCATGAAAAAAATCTTCATGACTTTATGGTAATACCAGATCCAAGATCTCCAGAATCTTCATCAGACATGATAAAATCTATCCCAAAATATATAGTTAGATTAGAAAAATTTTATGATCTTCATGACAAGTTCAGAAAATTAGTGAACTGTAAAACGAATAGTTCCTCTTTGACATATGAAAAGGTAAATTTGGGAACTAAAGACAACCCACAGTGCATTAATTTAGGGGTGGGGTGTTCTGAGCAAGAAAAAGTAGCGTTTATTAAGTTGTTTAAGGAATTCAAAGATGTTTTTTATTGGACGTACGACGACCTAAAAACCTTTGATCCTAACATCATACAACACATTATTCCTATGAAACCACAAACCCAACCTTTTCAACAAAAGTTAAGGAAAATGCACCCAAAGCTCGAACCAATGATCAAGAAGGAATTAAATAAACTCCTGAACGCTAAGATAATCTTCCTAGTTAGGCACACACAATGGGTCTCTAATCATGTCCCTATCCAAAAGAAGAGTGGTGAAATCTTACTATGTGTCGATTTCCTAAATCTTAACTGAGCGTCTGATAAAGACAACTACCCTGTCTCCCCCATGGAACATATCCTTCAATGGGTATCTAGTTCTGAAAGATTATCCTTGTTGGATGGTTTTTCAAGGTACAACCAAGTCCTTATGTTTCCTCCAGACCAACTCAAAACCACCTTCCGCACTCCATGGGAAACCTACGCTTATAGAAAGATGCCCTTTGGACTCATAAACGCCGGTGCCACTTTCCAGAGGATGATGGACATCGCTTTCCCAGGCTTAATCAATCAATCTGTCGTAGTTTACCTGGATGCCATCACTGTCTTCTCGAAAAATAAAGAAGATCATCTAACTCATTTAAGATCAATTCTACAGCGATGTCGTAAGTATGACATTTCTTTGAATCCTAAAAAATCTATCTTCGCAGTAGAACAAGGTAAACTCCTCAGATTCATTGTATTGAGTGAAGGGATGATTATCGACCCTGAAAGAACTCAAGCCATTTTGAAACTGCCTCCTCCCTCATCAAAAAAGTCCATGCAATCTTTCTTAGGTCAGATAAACTTTGTTAGGAGATTCGTGCCCAGCTTTTTAGAAATGGTGAGACCATTGCAAAACCTAATAAAAAAAGGATGTACAGTACCATTGGGGACCTTTAAAAAGCCAGGCTTTTGATTCAATAAAAAGGGCCATAATAGACGCTCCTTCTCTAATGAGCCCCGACTTTTCACAAGACTTCACCCTCTACACGTTTTCCTCTGACCATTCATACGTTGTTGTCCTAACTCAAAATAACGCTGAAAACAACGAAGTCCCAATTTCCTTTATGAGATCAACCTTCAAAGGGGTGGAACTTAATTACCCAGTAGTAGATCAACAAGCCTATGCTGTTTTCAAAGCAGTAAAGAACTTCCGAAATTATCTTTTGAAATCTAGGACGAAAATCATTGTCCCTTACCCGACTGTCAGAAATCTATTAGTACAGAAAGAACTAGGTGAAAAAAGGGCAAACTAGGTCACATCCTTGCAAGAGTATGACATAGAAATCACCCTATCACAAATAGTAAGAGGCCAAGGTTTATGCAAGTTGGTCGTTGATTCAGCTACAGGACAACAAGAGGAAAATGATATGTTAAATCCAGGACAACACTATCAAAATCAAATCTGATGTGCACAAAACCCTGTTAGTCCCTGGTATGATGACATAAAATTGTGTCTTATACACGGATCAGCTCCCCATTACCTTGATCCCACAAAAAGGAGAGAACTAAGATTAAAATCTTCTTCCTTTCAGCTGATTAATGGTATTTTGTTTCGTCAAAATTTTGATGGAGTACTAATGCGTTGTCTTGAGAAAGATGAAGCAGAAAAAGTCTTATTTGTTGTAAGATTGATTGTTGTCATTGATGTCAACCCTAGTCATGGGTTTTGGACCGCAAGATTGATAAAGGTATTTGGACATGAAGGAAAATGCACATGCATATA
>SNQJ01S0247397.1:0-13064 GCA_010110895.2 Picea sitchensis
AGTGTTTTTGCAGCCCCTTTTGCAGGCCTTAGCTTGCTGGTTTGGGATGGACAGCGTTAGATCTTGAGGGTTCTTGGCTGCTCAAAACACTTGGGAGGCATCCTAGCTCACCTTGCTAGAGCTTGGTAACATCACTCCCTCTTCTCCTCCACTTTCCTTAGATTTCTGAAGTTCTAACCCTATTTTGGTTTTTAAAACTAACCTAGCATATATCCATTCTTTTCGTTAGTATCTAATCTAGATTTAGGTTTTCCTTTTGTAGATCTAACCCTAGATTAGTTCGTTTTTTATTCTTTATTCATATGCTAATGGTTTAAGTAATCATACCTCCTAGATCTCACTGTTTTGCTAAGTTTTATTTGTTTATTCAAGCTTCATCTTTCATTAACTTAGCATAACTCAAGAATTTCTTTGATTAAAGGTTGATCCTTGTTTCAAGTCTTAGTAGCACCTTTGGAGGCTATTTGAGGCCTTATTTGCCCACGTCCCATCTCTACCTCTAAACCCTCGGTCAGCCTCTCCTTCAAACCCTCGGCCTCTCCTCTAAGCTCACGGCCTTTTCCATTTTCCTCACGGCCCATCTCCCTTATAGCCCTCGGCCTCCTCTGTTTTCTGATCTGTATGCTCTTGGCCTCTCCCTAGAATAGCCATCCATTAGCCCTTTTGCCCACGGTCCTGTCTGGTCCTCACCCCTGCATACATAACACTTGGTAAATGAGAAGTCAGATATATGTTTAAGGTTTGATTAACTCTTACATTGTGGGTGCTTGTGAGGTAGTTTCCTTGTATTTTGATAGTTTGGCACTGGTGACAATAATCTTTATTTTCTGAGTTTTCTAAAAGCTATCAAACCTTTTACATCTACATTGCATATAACCTACTATTCAAATCACCTAACGCTCATGCTTCAGGATTTACTATTCATAACGTTAATATTCTGACTGGTAAATAATTTTCTGATATCTTAAACAATCATATTCATTGCTTAAAAGGTTCAATGTTTAAGGTTTTAGGCACATATAATATTGAAGTTTGATGAGCCATTGATTACAGTCTTGATGTTATAGATCATCTTATATCGCTGCTCACCTAAAACACACAGTCCGAATCTATTTAAAACTGATATCATTTGACAAATACTTGGGAGTTTGGGTGCTTTGGATATTTGCTTAAAGGTTGCTGTTCTTAGTACATCAGATATAGGTCACTGTCCGAAATATATTATTTCTGTATGCTATCTTAAACACCGGCTCAACCTCATATCTTAATCTGCTGTCAAGCTTTCTTATTGTTAGGTTTAGAGTGCATACTTTTTATGGTTTAAGATACAATATTATGATGTGGTTTTTTGGGTGCTCTAAAATTCTAAGTTTTCAACAGTCCTCTAGAATATTTGATCACACACTTTTTCATATTTTGAACTAGATCTTAAAGGTAAAAAACCTCAGACCTTAAGTGCACACATGTTGGTTCAAAGGTTGATATGATATTCCTATAAGAGTTGAATGCATTCATCGCATATTACATATTTCAGTTCTGATTGGTTCAAGTGTTGACATTACATCCCAATGCCCTAACTGTTGAACACACATCTTGCTTACTCATACACAGTTGCATACCTTCTAAACTTGCATTCAGTATCTTCATAAATTGTAGGCTATGGTCTGTTAGCTTTATGTGTTGGGGTTATAAAGTTTGATTGCTGAAGTCATATTTGCTCTCAGGTACACGCCTTCAACATAGCTAGGATTGCTTTATACACGGTGTTATTTTTTTAGAACCAAAGTATTTGTGATCCTGGTTGGTGGTGCATAAGACTTTGGTGGTCATTATCTATAAATGCCACTTATTACCTCTAAGCACCTATTATCTAAACACATAAGGCATATCTCAATACCTCCTTGGCATTTTTCACACTTGTGGTCTCTATCTCTTAAAGCACTTTTGGTTTTTAAGATCATAAAAGGTTGTGGAACAAATTAAGTTACATGTGCTTAACATTTATACACCACCAGGTGGATGATGCTCTGACCTATTTCTAAAAGCTAGGCTAGCTTGTTGCTATATATACACTCTTGCATACCCTTTTGATGCTTATAGAATGGTTTAAATTTTTCTTTGTGTTTAATGTGTTGATGGTATAACAATACTCATGATTAATACTCATGATTAATATGTTGATGGTTTAGTTTACATACTCATGCTCTATCTCTTGGTTTTAAGTTTCACTATCAAACCTTTGCCATGGCTGTCAATACCTATCACTTTGTTTATGGTTTGAGCATCTTAAAGCTACTTTCTTTCATCATATTATTTACATGCGATGTGGTTTATGGTTAATGGTTATATATCTCATGTGATGATGGTATATTGTCTTTAGATAATTTCTTACTTCATTGCTTAATTCTCACATATGGTGGTGTAGTTCTTTATTTTGCAAAGCACTTCGTTTCAAACACTTTTCACTCTCGGATATACGTTGAGATAAAATCAACGTGTTTGAAACCTATTCTAAAATAAAGCCCAACCAACATTAAAAGATCCACCCATGGATCATAATAACACTTAGAAACAGCTAAGGGGAGTCTTTAAACATTGTTTACGCCATCTAATGGTGGGAGGATAGTAGTGGGAAGTGGGGACCGTCCGGTGATTTACGTCGGGGAGATCCCATATGCAGCTACTCCGCCACTAGGTGGCGTGGGCCAGAGTAGACTGGAGGGTAAGCCCGATTATCTTGTGGGCACGGGCGGAGTCATTTTGGCGAATAAAGGGAGTTTAGAGCGCATACATAGCAGGGGTTGGGTTCTAAAAACATTTAACAGAACACTAGTTGCATAGATCCACATTTGTACATGTTTGGGAAGTAGATGTGTTGATAGGTTACATATTGTGATCATCTGATTGTCATATCTTTCAATTTGCAACTATCTTGATTATGCTATAATGGTGATGTGATTTTGTCTAATGCTATGAATATCTTATTGAATAATCATTATTGTGGTGTGGATAAACAAGTGGCCCGAAATTATCCCACTTGGGGAAACATCCATGTTTTCATCCCTTAAGATGCTTAGTGGGTAGAAGCGGTGAAGGTAGTCCAAGTGGGGTGAAAACCACTTGGGGCATGCTTGACCCTAGGGTGTGAAATCATTGTATCCTTTTTGTATCTTGTGTATATTGTATATTGTTGTATATCTCAATTGTTGTAACTTGTATAACTCTTGTAAGTAATTTCTAATCTTTGGGGTTTGGGGTATTTGATTTAATTGTAAGTTGTTGTAGCAGAAACACCACTTACATGGTTTATTTACCCAACCCAGAGCACTAGTGGAGTAGTTGACTTAGGAAGAGTGACATGGAGACTTAGGATTAAGCTTGCATTCTTTGCTTGTCATATAGGCTAGTTTCCCCTTGGCCTATAAACAATTCGACTAACTCCTAGAACATTGTAACTAAAATCCCATTTTAGTAACTAGGGACAACCCCTTGAAGCACCTAGGAGTGAGCCTAGGCAGGAGAAGTTCCTTGAGGTAGCCCGATTAATGAGGGAGCTTAGACATTGTAAATGTCTCAGGGGCACACTAAGTGAGCGGACTTAGCTCACATTTGCAAACGTGTGCATTAGAGGCGACAACATCTTGCGTTCTTGGGATAAGTCATTTATCCTTGGTCGCTTAATTCTTTATTATTTATCAATGTTCCACCAAGACAGGGGGCCAGGGGGACGCGAGTGCGGGGAGGCGCACAAGGGGGACGTGACGCGAGTGCATGCCAAATTTTGGGATTTTGGGAGTAGGAATGGGGAATGCATGCCCATGCATAGTTGAAGCAAATTTTAAAATAAAAATGGCAATGATCTCAACATTAACATAAATTAGTAGATTGAAAGGGACTAAATGAGTAAATAATCAATACTAACAACTAAATACTAACAGCCAACATAAATCTCAACAACTAGATACTACTAAATTAGTAAATTGAGAATTCAAATTTGTAAATGATATAAAGTTATAAACTATTAGACATGATTCAAAATTCTAGTTCAAATTCGATAATGAAATACATTGATTCATAAATCATAAATGGAGTTTAAAACATAAATGGTAAAATAATAATAAATATTTGATCACACGTTGATTTTAAAAATTAAATTTTATCATTCATCATTCTAGAATCTAATTAATTTGCAAAATACTAGATAGTAGATGCTAAAGTCTAAAAATAGTAAAAGTTAGGATTAGTGGGTCTCAAACTCAAAAATTTAAAATAGTAAAGAGTCACAAGTCAAGGTTTGAGGTCATCGGTATCTAGAGTCGAGACTAAAAAGTTAAAACTGAAAAACAATGAACTTTGAAAATAAATTTCAAATCATGGAGTCAATCTCATTGACAGGTCCTCTACATCCATCTCACGCATGGAGTCATCCCGAGGGACCATCAAGGAGTCATCATCATCACGTCTCTGGGTGAGTCACTCTCCGTAAGTGTAATGTACAACCAGGCTCATGTTGCAGCTCATCTGTTGCATCCCCCTCATCTATCTGTACACTATCCTCTGGATCCACATGTCCATCGATGTCGCCGATTTCGTCTTTCCGAGGTGTCTTCCTATGTGCAGGCAGTAGGGCACTGTGCACTGTAACTAGCTTCTCTGCTCTCTTATAGGAAAGTCTATTCCTCTTGATAGAATGGATGAAGCTATATATGGACCAATTCCTCTTTGCTGCAGACAATGTTCCACCATCGCTTATATTGGGATTTTCATCATCAATATCATCATCCTTTATCGTCTTGACTTTGCTGCTGATCCTCTAGGGACCTCGATTAGAGCACCGCATGAGGTACAGTGAAACTTCCTAATC
This sequence comes from Picea sitchensis, assembly GCA_010110895.2. Classification (NCBI taxonomy): domain Eukaryota; kingdom Viridiplantae; phylum Streptophyta; class Pinopsida; order Pinales; family Pinaceae; genus Picea; species Picea sitchensis. The sequence goes on from SNQJ01S0247397.1 coordinate 4,865, forward strand.
CTAGCCTTAAAATATAGTAGAAGAAGCAACATGCCTAATCAATGATTGGTTTGAATGAAGGGTACATCTCTGCTAAGGCCATGACAAAGGAGTTTAACAATCAACACCACCAACATTGGGTATATAGAGGGCTTGGTGATCTTGAATAAATGCCAGTTCCATACCCTACATGCCCATTAGAATCTAGTGGAAACATTATGAAAATCTTGCCGATCTTGGAATCCTCAAAATTGTTAAGTCTGCTTGAATTTTGAATGGGACTAGACCTACTTTCTCCATATGAAGTCAATGAGGTTGGAACCCACTCTCAAACATCTGAAACAATTAATGGTAATGTTAAAAATTTAAAGTAAAGGATAAAAATGAAAGATAAAAGTACCACTTTTACTTATTCTTAAAGAACACTGTTATTTATTCTTCAAGAACTAATTAATAAAATCTTTAGTCCTTAAAATTATTTGAACCTTTATTGGCTAGCTTTGAGTGATTGTATTCAAGTGGCGACTCCATTTGAATGGTGATACATCCAAGAGGTATCCTACTGGAGGTGCACAAGGATTGTTTTGTCCTTTTCACAGACGAACCCGGGTTTATAGGAGGAGGATAAACCCATCCCACCTAGGAGGTTACAGCTTGAAAATCTTGGAGACGATGCACTCCCTGATATCCAATACTGTTCCCAAACAATAATCAACCAAGCATGCAAGTAATCCCTCCACACACCCCCTAAGCATGTCCATGGTGGTTTTTCTAACACCTTTGAACTGCGACAATCCAAAGGATACCTCACCCGGGGTCACGAAAAGAAAGGCCATTGAAACAAGTTACACTTTCAGGAGACAATGCTGGTGCAGTCCCATAAATAAGTTTAGAGATGTGTCTAACAAAGTTTTTCCGAGGTCACACTGAAGAAGATGTAAAAAGTAATACTGTTTGTATGCACTCACTTAGAGGTGATGCTTTGGTGAGTTCCTTGTCCTACTGAGACCCACTTTAAAGACCCACTTGAGGAAATTTTAGGATGAATTTAGAAGAGATAGGGTGTCAGGGAGAACAGGTTCCGTGAGACTCCACCATATAAAAAAGAAAGAGGCCAGAAACTATGGTTGAATTTAATATTACTAAGTTCAACAACTTGGTGAAAAGAGGTGCCTGAGGAACTAAAAACAGAGGATGTGGCAATATTGGTTTATTACACTCGGCGAGGGCATTTAGAAGGGTGAAATAAGATATGCCCGCCTGTGAACCATAAAGAGCCTCGAGGGATTCAGGCCAAAACACAAAAAAGATAGCTATAAGAGGTGCAGAACTTGCTTGAATCAGGTAGTATTCCACAACGAGGACTTTAGAGGAAGCCCTTCTTCAAAGTTTAATGATGAGAAGAAGAAGGAACCAAAGGATCAAGGTTCATCGGTGATAGTGTAGATAAGTTGTTGTATTTAATAATCAAGCCAATGGAGATTAATCAAGCTAATAAATCGAAGCTAAAGAACACCAATCAGGATGAATGCTATTCCAGGCAGATTGATTTATACATGGAAAGGAATCAAAGATGGCAGGCCTCCCACCAAGACAAAGTGAGATGGCCTAGAGACCCCCCTCATAATCAGGCAGAAGCCTCTCAGTTGAGCAAAGGCCACCTAGCCTTTGAATCCACCAACTTGGTAGAACATGGTCATACCTTATTGTAGAACCATGTGGTGTTGGTTGCAGCAGGGGAGTCCTTACATGCACAGAAAGGATGTTCACAGTGAATATATGGGAAATAGACAAGTCAACATGTGTGAAGATATTATAGGGAGGTAGGCTGGATGGATACATATATGATTATAAGAGCCATGGTAACTTCATGAGTGGAGAGGTAGATAAAATGCTTGAGAAAAATATGGCCCCAAACCCACACCTCAACAAATGGTAGGATGGCCAAGAATTATAAGGATACACTTACCAAAGGGTGGAAACAAAGAGATGGGACAAACAAATTGCTCCCAAAGGGTGTGCTTTTCCCTAAGTCCTAAGAATAAATGTTGATTGAAATATTGACTTAGGGGGTTGACTTAGCAATGCAAAGATCTTAGCGCCAGTTTCAGAAATCATGAAGATCCCCTCCACGGAGGAAAAAGTTGCTTAAAAGGTGCAGGCCTCAGATAACTATTGAGAAAGCTTATGTAATCACAACTTATCAAGATGCACAAGTTATTCTGCAGAACTTGGATAGAGATAATCAGAAGAATTTGCCTTTCTACTTTTCCTTACTTGTGAATGACAAAAGTCTTACATGATGCATTGGAGTCGGGGGCAGCTCAAATGTTATGACTAAGAAAGTCATGGAGCAGTTAAACTTGAGGATATCTAGACATTACCATAACATTTGTGCCTTTGATAGTCAAACCATAGAAGTTTTGGATTAATAAAAAAGGGTTTGCAAGTATATTTAAAGGCATTTCAAGATATCACCATAGAAATGGATATAGTAGTAATTGATATTATCAGGATGTTTGGGGATGTTAATTAGAGAAAAAATCAGGTTCTGATTTGGTGGTATACAAATGGATTTATCTTATGCCACCTCCCCACTCCTAGTGGGGAACTTTCAGACTGGATAGAGAACCTTAATCCCATAAAATCCCATGTGGGAAAACTTGAGGCCCAGTTGATGAATTGCTTTTATGAAGAGAGCCTAGAATTATACTATCTTATAGCTCAATTGTACTTAGAGATAAAGTCAAAGATATGAGTTGGATGGTTTGGCATATGCATTTTGATGTTGCCTTTTCTAGACTAGGAAAGGGGTCGCGAGGGAATTGTTCTTCGATCTCCAAGTGGTAAAATCTCAAAGTTTTTCATATAGATTGGAGTTTAGGCTGACAAATAATGTGGTAGTGAGGCCCTGCCATGGCTTAGAGATTTGCATAGAGAAAGGTATCAAGTGTCTATGTAAAGGGGGATTCGGACATGTGATTCAACAACAAGAATCAGTTTGCTTGTAAGTCTGAAAGATTGAAAGTTATAGGAATGCAATATGGGATGTGATAAGCGATTTTGATGCCATAAATCTTATTGCCATTTCCTAGGCAATTCCACAGCCAGAGCCAATTGGCAGGTGGCTGACTTCTACACTAACCCAGTTTGGATAAGCTTGATTGATGAGAACATTTCGGTTGAAGTGATTTTCAGACCTTCATTTCCGGATAATAAAAATCACTGGCGGGTTTTTGAGGATGATAAACTGGTTATTAAGTTCTTGACCCATTTGCATGAGTTTTCTGACTTTGGCTTAAACACAATGAATGAAGGGTGCGACTATACTGAAAACATGGATAAGACACTTCCTAGGTGAATTGTTTCCTTAGAAAGAAACTTTGATAAACAGGATGGTCACAAGAAAAAAGGAAGAATCTAAGAAAGAATTATATGATCATGTTGAAGTGAACATTGGAGCAGATAGAAAAGCCTTGGATAGGCCAAGATAGGCAAGGGCAACCCCTATAGAAAGAAAAAGTTAAATTTGGTTAAATTGTTAAAAAGAATATAGGGATGTTTTGTGCTTATTTATGATGAGGTTAAAAGGTCTAGGGAGATGTGATTGCATGTGATTCCTCTTAAGGAGAAACTAAACCCTTTAGACAAAAGTTAAAGGCAGTTAACCCCAAAGTTGAAGCTCCTTTGGTTCCAGATTTCAAAGATGTTAGAAATTTGGAATTATTGCACAAACAAAGACATTCTTCATGGTGTTCAAACATGGTTGTTGCTAGGAAGAAAAAAAATAGAGTATACATTGATTTGAGGGGAATCTAAGGGGCTTGCACAAAAGACCCTATCCCCTTCCCAAGATGGAACTTTACTTCAAAGGGTTACATGATCTGGAATGATTTCCATGCTGATGGGTTTCGGTTATAATCGGATAAGACTTAAAGCAGAGGATAAGCATAAAACAACTTTTACTACTACTCCATGGGGAACTTTGAATATCTCAGAATGCCAATTGGTTTATCAAATCTTTTGGAGCTACAGGCTATGGATTATGCCTTTAAGGGGTTGATTGGGAAGTTGATTGAGATATATCAAAATGATTTAACAGTATTCTCTAAGGATGGAAAAACACATCTTAGCCACATTAGACAAGTCCTTGACAGGTGGAGAGAATTTGGTATATCTTTGAATCTGTGGTGATTGGACAAGAATGGGCTTGGGACATATTATATCTAAGGATGGGGTTAAGTTAGATCCGGAAAGAGTAGGAGCCATTAAAGCTGTACCTTTGCCTAGACCAAAGAAAGCCTTGCAATCCTTCTTAGGACAAATAACTTTGTCCATGGGGTTATACCAACTATCACGAGAAATCATGAAACCTATCTATAAACTTGCCAGAAGGATACAAATTTGAATGGAGAGGAAAGCGGAAAGCTTTTGAGACTATAAAGATGCTATATGTGAAGCTCCCGTACTTGTCAGCCCTAATTATGAGAAAAACTTTCAGATTTTCTCCTTTGCCTCGGAAGATACTATTGCTGGTGTGTTACTTCAAAAATGATCAGGCCATGGCTTCGACCATTATACTTGCCAGTAGGGCCTTGCAGAATTCATAGTTGAACTATCCCATGTTTGAAGCAAGCATATGCCTTAGTCCTATCTCTCAAACACTTGAGGAATCTTCATGGGATATTCAAAGGTGATTGGTTGCTTATTCCTAGTCCAGTGATTAAAAGATGTATTATAGCAGGAGGTGGAAGGATTAGGCTCCGGGAGGTGAATGGTTAACTAAAATCAGGAGGAATATGATTTGGAATCGACATGAGCTACGGTTAAAGGGGCGGAACATTTGGAAGATGTTGGCCGAAAACCTTGAAAGGGCTTTTGATTTGGTTTGCCAGATTGATGTGATAGAATATCATCCTAACATACGAAAGCTTGAGAGCAGGGTTGATTAGACACCTAGGACATCATATATTATCCGAAGAATCTAACATCCGAAGAAGCCACCTAGTAGGTCATAAGAAAAGAGCTCTAAGGTTGAAATTATTCAAATTATGTTCTCCCACTAGGAATGGGTTAGGATGAGTCAGTCGATCATCCACTAGACAATGTGGATGATGTTGAATCAAAAGACTTGTGGATGAATTCCATGGGAGATTTTGTGGAGGACATTATTTATGAAACTACTGCAAAATTCTCAGAGCGGGGATGTCTTGGCCCACCATATTTTAGGATATGCATCGGTTTGTGAGGAAGTGTGAGCCGTAATACATTTTCCACAGGGGAAGCAAAATTAAAACAACCAGTGAGTAGGTAGAAACACCTTTTCGACCAATGGGGTGTTTGGACTTCATCGGTAAATTGAGTGATAATTCAAGTAATGGACTTTCATGGGTTCTCCACGATAGGTACTTTACAAAATGGGTTTGAAGCCATTTCCAACTAAATTGACCTTGGCGAAAGGTAGTGATGGATTTCCTAGAGACAAAATAATAACCGGGTTTGGGGTTCCATCAAAAATAATAGTCACAGATAATGCTAAGACATTTTGTTCATCAGAGATGTCATCCTTTTGCTTCAAGTATGGCATCATCTTATCCCTACATCTGATTATTATCTAGGGAAATGGTCAAGCTAGGTCAAGTAATAAAAACTTAATGACCATAGTAAAAAGATAGTCGGAGAAAACAAAATCCTTGGGATAGTAAAATCAAGCGTGCATTATGGGCAGACAGGTTTACAAAGAAGGAAGCTACAGGGAAGAGTCCATTTGAGTTAGTATATGGAATGGAAGCTAGGTTTACTTAGTGCATCTCTTAGCCTTCCTACTTATGGATTAGTTGAGGATTCTTACACAGAGCAGGATGCAATTCAGGACAGGGTTAATCAGATCATCGAGTTAGACGAGGTCAGAAGGAAGCATATGATCAGACTTGCAAAAAAATCAGAGTAAAGTAAAGAAAACTTTCGACTTAATCTGACTAGACCTGAGATTTCACAGTTGGGGTACAGTTCTGCTTTGGGATAAGGCAGAGAAAAACCAGGAAAGCACGGAAAATTTGACAGTTTATGGTTGGGTCTTATGATCAAGAGAAATTGCAGGGCCGAACTCCTTTCATCTAAGTCACCTGGATGGTGAGCCCATCAATTATTCTGGAGATGGTAACAGCTCAAACTCTTTCCTGAATGAGCAACTTGGTGTCCAAAGGGACCTTACTGTAACGCATCTCTAACCCTACTCCTTGTACCTACAGTTTTGTATTCTTTCATTATAATGTTGTACCAGAATTATTTCATGTATCATAGATTCCTTTACTATGTTGTAAATTATACAAAATATGTACTTAGAAAGTTTTCTTATATCATAGTCATGTTATAGTTTTATTGTTGCTAGAAATTTCATTATGTAAATGTTGTCTATATAATATTTGATTTCATTTGTGAATATGTACTAATGTTAAGTTTTTGGATACTCGCATTGTGTGAAGGCATCAATTTTGTAGGTGCTGCTGGATTCTCATGATTTCCCGCCTCGTTCAGGTTGATCAACCACACGTCCCAGGTGGAGCCAGATGTTGACCGCTCACGTTTAGCGGAGGTCAACTCATATATAATGAGAGATTATCTATGTCAGGGGCAACAGGGTTCTACTGGGTGTTCTTTAAACACCAGCACTTATATTTTTGTAAACGGGATCTACTTGCCTACGAGAGGGTTAATAATGTAATAATGTCAGCCATGGATATAGTTAGGTCAGGTACCTTGGATATTTACATCAGGGTTTCACTGCATCGAGGGTTTTTTTTGAAATCTCAGAGTTAATGCGGCCTAACTAGTCAGTTGATTTTCAGGTTTCCCTCCCAGACTTGCCTCAAAAGTGGTGGGAGAGGCAGTGATCTCGTTCATTAGGTAACCTTTTAGGATTATTGTAAATGACCATGCAAAAAATCATAGAAAGTTTCGCGGAATCCGTCGAGTCTAAGTCAGTTTTTAATTAATTAATTGGCCCCATTGTTAATTATTTTGTGAGCTTATATTGCTTAAAAACTTCGTCTCTGGGAGAGAAAGATAGGGTATTTGTGCTCAAAATGAATGGAATAGCACTCCCTACTGACAAGTTTCAGCTCAGTCCGGACTATTTTGCTTTGTCAAAAGTCCACTCAGGAGTCAGTTAGTAAGAGTCAATAACAACAATTTTAATTGCTGAAGTGATTTTATTAAAAAATCACAAGTCATTGTAATTTTTTGGAAGGTTAGGAGGTAGTGGATACCAAGGTGGAAAGTGGCAAGAAGACTCCCTCCTAACCATACCCAACCCTTTCCCCACCTTTTCCCAACTTAACTCAGTGGTGACGCGACTATTTTCCCTCTTGCCCTGGGGGAAATTCGACCCACACTAAATAATTACCTAAATAACCCTCGAAACGCTAAACTAGGCACCCACACACATGTGGTGCGCCCTCCTAGCTACCATTAACCTAAATCCAAAACCCTAGCTAACCTATTAACTACCTGGGCCGCTTTTTTCTAATTTTATCCAAGCTCTCTCACCTTGCCACGTGGCCCCTTTTTGGTGCGCCCCTCTTTAATGTTGCACCCTCCCCTAGACCTTAGCAACCCAACATTCCAAAAAATGGAACGTGGGTTCCCCTTCTATACCCTAGGCGACCTTAACCCAACCTTTCCCACTCCCCAAGGCCCCACACATGTGGGCCGCCCCTCATTTCCTCTCCTAAATCCAAAACCCTAACTAACTCCCTAACTACCTAGACCCTTTCCTAATTTATCCAACTCTCCCTTAACCCTTACGTGGCCCCCTTTTGGTGCGCCCCTCTTTAATGTTACACCCTCCTCTAGCCTTAACCCAACCCAACATTCCAAAAATGGAACGTGGGTTCCCCTTCTATACCCTAGGCGACCTTAACCCAACCTTTCCCACTCCCCAAGGCCACACACATGTGGGCCGCCCCTCATTTCCTCTCTCTAGGTGCGCACCTCTCCTTGTTGGTTGTGCAAACCCCCCTCAAAACGTAACTAACACCTAGAGCTAGCACGTGGGGCCTCCTTGAGTGAATAAAACATTATTTTTGGATGGTTTGCTAGCCTTTCTTGAGCCTCCACCTAAGCAATTCGATTTTGCTTCATTCCAAAGCCCAAAACCCTAGCTAGGCTACTCTCTCTTAGAGATTTGAGCCTCTAGCTAGCTAGCTAACACTTGTCATTG
>SNQJ01S0247398.1:0-12288 GCA_010110895.2 Picea sitchensis
TTCCTTACCCGATGAATGATGAACATCAATCGACCAATCCATAAGTTCTATGCATTCCAGAAGATGTCTTAACAGAGAACCGTTATGTATTATCAGAGAATGTCTATTAGCAAGATGGTATTCAAGTTTATTGTTGTTCACTAAGTAAACCTCATTCCAATAAATAATGAAACAATTTTTCCTTTTAAAAGCAATGATGTTCTTGTTCTAACCTGTTGTTCTTGTTTTGACCCCTTGTTCTTATTCTTCATATTAATGAACAAGGTCATGCACCAACAAGTCTGAAACAAATTATGGAGTATGCATGAACAAGGTGTTGCACCAACAAGCCTGAGAGAAATTATGAAGGATGCATAAGTGATCCAGGTGGATATCGGTGGCCACCCACCTTTTCCAACTAGCTCAAAACAGTTTTCTGGCAATTTTGGTAATTTACTATTTTTAGCAGTTTTCACTTCTAGAGCCGTTTTTAGGCCCTAAACGATGTTTTTTGGGAAAACAGGTTTTCAATATACAAATTCCTTTGATATTGAACCTAAAATGAATATCCTCGACGATACCTTTCCAACGGTCTATCATACGCCTAAAACGGAGATCGTATGCAAAAGTTACAACCCCGGGAAGTTGATGTACTAACTAACCCAAACAGGGCCCACATGACTTTTGGCGCTTCATATCCTAGGGTTAGGTTTTTGGATTTCTAGGGTTTTTGACATTCCTTCTTATTGTAAAAATATCTTCAGAGCCTCATTGTAATCATCTTCTTGTGAATGAGCACAGACGTCACATCTCTTCTCAGAGATAAGCCGCCACCATTCTAGCGAGTCTTTCACTCTGTATTTTTACAGTCTCTGTACATTTATTTCATTAATTGAAATCGTGTATTACTATATCTCTCTGTTTATGGTTTCATCTCTAATATATATTTTTTATATTATTGGATATCTGTGATATCTTTGTGCATTTCTTTATTATATCTCTGCTCTCATTTCGTGCCGAAAATAATCTAGATCAGTGGTATCAGAGCAGGTTGCTCTTGATCATTTTTCAGTGCATGTCCCCGACGAGGTCCGAGTATATAAATTTGGGTCTCGAGCTTGTCTCTCTTGAATACAATCGCTCTCACACCCAAGAAAACCTCCATGGTGGAAGAAAAGAAAAATGAGGGAGCAGATGATCCTATAAATCTGTTGCTTGAGAAAGCTCTCACGTGACAGAGGGACAAAATGATGGATAATTTTTCCCACATCCTTCAACGCCTGTCGATAGCAACAGGCGCATATTCATCAAACAACCACTTTGGAAGCACCTCTCCTTTCAAGGTACAGGTTAATTTTGATACTTCCGTATTTGAAGGTCAGATAGATGCGGAAGCCCTAGACAAATGGTTAAATCTGTTAGAAGGTTATTTCTCTGTTCATAATTTTTCTAACAGAGAAAAGATCACCTTCGCACTCCTTAAATATCTCCCCCATGTCAAACATTGGTGGGAAACTTATTGGGACCAAAGTTCCACAGAGGAGTTTGGAATATATGGGGTCGAGCCCACTTGGGATTTTTTTGTGGATGCGGTAAAGGAACAGTATTACCCTGTTGGCAACTATGAGGACCAGTACATGAGATGGACCACACTGCAGCAAGAAAGGGGCCAAGAAATTCCGGAGTTCACCAATACCTTCCATACCTTGCGCACCAAGTTGGATATCAAAGACTCTGAACGACATTTGGTTCTGAAATACCATGGGGCTCTACACAGATACATTCAAACTGAAATGGATTTTATGGACATCTCATCACTCGGTGTTTCTTATCGATATGTTGTTAAAATCAAAAATAAATTTAATCACCAGAACAAACAGGAGTTCAGGTCTGCAAATCCGCAACAACCAAAGTATGAAAAATACAGCCCTAACAAACAGTCTCCTGAAAACTAGTCCAAGCCATAGGAAAATAAGGTTTGTGGGAAGACGAAGAAGGACACCGAAAAATGGTGAGATTTCCACAAAATCCCCTGGCACAACACCAATGAATGTTTCTCAAAACAGTCATTGGTGGCTGAGATCAAAGACAAGGAACCAAACCTTGATTCTGAATCTGATTCTGAAAATATTGGTAAAAGACAGATCATCAATGCAAACCCCACTACTATTTCCACGATTGCAATAATTCAACCAGAAGAACCAACAGATCCTAAAGAGGGGGAGCACCTTTTTCATTCACAGATGTGGGTGAAGGGGACCCCGTCGCATTTTATTGTTGATAACAGAATCCAGAAGAACCGCATCTTATCAGAGGTCGTCATACAGTTGGGATTGTTGACAACACCACACCTGCAGCCATACAACATCGGGTGGATTCGCCAAGGACAAGATATTCGTGTTAGCCAGCAATGTCGATTGTTATACGGCATCTAGCCCTTCAAGGATGAGGTATTATGTGATGTTGTCCCACTAGATGTCTGTGATGTTCTCTTGGGCCAGCCATATATGTGGAAGCACCATGTTATTTATGACTATCATCCTCAACCTCGTAGTGTCATTGTTACTTTGGGGAGTCATCTCTACAGAATACCAGAGGTAGTTTTGACTATTGTTCAACCTAAACAGTTCCACAAGGTAGTATCTCATACTGCAAAATTTATCTTCTTCACAATTTGTTCGAAAGGGGAACAGAAGGACACTGCAACCACTACAGCCTCGCCCCAAGCACCTTCTATCCAACAGAAGCAGGTCAGAAAAGTTGCAGAAAATCACAAATAATCCTTCTTCACATCGTCCTCTCATGTAGCTTGACATGTTGAACAGCCTCAGCCTCAACAGGCTCATGACAAACTTCCACAAACTGAGCAGCACAATGTCTCCAGCAAGGCAAGCATCTCACCAAGATGCAGATTCAGCAAACGTTTTTCCCTCTCCCCCGGGGACTCAACGCAATGGAGACCAATTATTTCTAAGGAGGGAGGATTGATCCAGGGGGATATCGGTGTCAACCCACCTTTTCCAACTGGCTCAAAACAGTTTTGGTAATTTACTATTTTTAGCAGTTTTCACTTCCAGACTCGTTTTGAGGCCCTAAACGATGTGTTTTGGGAAAACAGGTTTTCAATATGCAATTTCCTTCGATTTTTCACCTAAAATGAATATCCTCGAAGATACCTTTCCAATGAGTTATCATACGCTTAAAACGGAGATAGTATGCAAAAGTTACAACCCCGGGAAGTTGATGTACTAACTTACCCAAACGAGGTCCACGTGACTTTTGGCGCTTCATCTTTGGATGTCTAGGGTTTTTGACATTCCTACTTATTGTAAAAATTCCTTCAAAGCCTCATTGTAATCATCTTCTTACGAATGAGCGCAGTCGTCACATCTCTTCTCAGAGATAAGCCACCACCATTCTACCGAGTCTTTCACTCTGTATTTTTACAGTCTCTGTACATTTATTTCATTAATAGAAATAGTGAATTACTGTATCTTTGTGTTTATGGTTGCATCTCTGATATATTTTTGTTATATTATTGGATATCCATGATATCTCTGTCCATTTCTTTATTATATCTCCGCTCTCATTTCATGCTGAAAATAATATGGATCAGTGGTATCAGAGCAGGCTGCTCTTGATCGTTTTTCAGTGCATGTCCCCAACGAGGTCCAAGTATAGAAAGTTGGGTCTCGATCTTGTCTCTCTTGAAGAAAATCACTCTCACATGCCCAAGAAACCCTCCATGTCGGAAGAAAATAAAAATGACAGAGTAGACAATTCTATAAATATATTGCTTGAGCAAGCTCTCACGCGACAGAGGGATGAAATGATGGAGAATTTTTCCCACATCCTTCAACACATGCCGATACCAACAAGCGCATCTTCATCAAACAACCACTTTGCAAGCACCTCTCATTTCAAGGTACAAGTTAATTTTGATATTCTCGTATTTGAAGGTCAGATAGATGTGGAAGCCCTAGACAAATGGTTAAATCTGTTAGAAGGTTATTTCTCTGTTCATAATTTTTCTGACAGAGAAAATATCACCTTCGCACTCCTTAAAGCTCTCCCCCATGTCAAACATTGGTGGGAAACTTATTGGGAGAAAAGTTCCACAGAGGAGTCTGGAATATATGGGGCCAAGCTCACTTGGGATTTTTTTGTGGATGCGGTAAAGGAACAATATTACCCTATTGGAAACTATGAGGACCAGTACATGAGATGAACCACACTGCGGCAAAAGACGGGCCAAGCAGTTATGGAGTCCACCAATACCTTCCATACCTTGTACAACAAGCTAGGTATCAAAGACTCTGAACGACATTTGGTTCTAAAATACTGTGGGGCTCTACACAGATACATCCAAATTGAAATTATGACAAAGACAACCCTAAAAAACAGTCTCCCGAAAACCAGTCCAAGCCACAGGAAAAGAAGGGTCATGGGAAGATGAAGAAGGACACTGGAAAATGGTGCGATTTCCACAAAATCCCCTAGCACAACACCGATGAATGTCGCTCAAAACAGTCATTGGTGGCCTAGATCAAAGACAATGAGCCAAACCCTGATTCAGAATCTGATTCTGAAAATATTGGTAAAAGAAAAATCATCGACGCAAACCCCACTGCTATTGTCACAACCACAACAATTCAACCATAAGAACGAATAGATCCCTAAGAGGGGGAGCACCTTTTTCATTCACTGATGTGGGTGAAGGGAACTCTACTGCATTTTATTGTTGATAGCGGAAGCCATAAGAACCTCATCTAAGAAGAGGTCGTCAAACAATTCGCATTGTCGACAACACCACACCCACAGCCATACAACATCGGGTGGCTTCACCAAGGACGAGATCTTTGTGTCAGCCAGCAATATCGATTTTCATATGGCATCCAGCCCTTCAAGGATGAGGTATTATGTGATGTTACCCCACTAGATGTGTGTGATGTTCTCTTGGGCCAGCCATATATGTGGAAGCATCATGTTATTTATGAGTCTCGACCCCATAGTTTCATTGTTACTTTGGGGGCTTATATCTACAGAATACCAAAGGTAGTTCTGACTATTGTTCCACCTAAACAGTGCCACAAGGTACTATCTCATACTGCAAAATTTAGCTTCTTCACAATCTATTCGAAAGGGGAACAGAAGGACACTGCAACCACTACATCCTCGCCCCAAGCACCTTCTATCCAACAAAAGCAGGTTGACAAGGTTGCAGAAAAGTGCAAAGATTCCTTCTGCACATTGTCCTCTCATGTAGCTCGACTTGTTGAACAGCCTCAGCCTCAATAGGTTTGTGACAAACTTCCACAAACTGATGAGCACGACGTCTCCAGCAAGGCAAGCAGCTCACCAAGATGCAGATTCATCAAACCCTTTTCCCTCTCCCCTGGGGACTCAATGCAATGGAGACCATTTATTCCTAAGGAGGGAGGATTGATCCAGGTGGATATCGGTGGCCACCCACCTTTTCCAACTGGCTCAAAATAGTTTTGGTAATTTACTATTTTTAGCAGTTTTCACTTCCGGAGCCGTTTTGAGGCCCTAAACGATGTTTTTTGGAAAAACAGGTTTGCAATATGGGAGTTCCTTCCATATTCACGTAAAATGAATCTCCTTGACAATACGTTTCCAATGGGCTATCATACACCTAAAATGGAGATTGTATGAAAAATTACGACCCCAGGAAGTTGATGTACTAACTTACCCAAGCGAGGCCCACATGACTTTTGGCGCTTCATCTCCTAGGGTTAGATTTTTGGATGTCTAGGGTTTTTAACATTCCTTCTTATTGTAAAACGGCCTTCAGAGCCTCATTGTAATCATCTTCTTGTGAATGAGCGCAGTTGTCACATCTCTTCTTAGAGATAAGTTGCCACCATTGTAGCGAGTCTTTCACTCTGTATTTTTCCAGTCTCTGTACATTTATTTCATTAATAGAAATCGTGTATTACTATATCTATGTGTTTATGGTTTCATCTTTGATATATTTCTGTTATATTAGTGGATATCTATGATATCTCTATGCATTTCTTTTATTATATCTCTGCTCTCATTTCGTGCCGAAAATAATCCAGATCAATGGTATCTTATCAGGCTATTCTTGATCGTTTTTCAGCTAATATCCCCAACGAGGTCCGAGTATAGAAAGTTGGGTCTCGAGCTTGTCTCTCTTGAAGATAATATATCTCGCACGCCCAAGAAACCCTCCATGATGGAAGAAAATAAAAACGATGGAGCAGACGATCCTATAAATCTGTTGCTTGAGCAATCTCTCAGGCGACAGAGGGACGAAATTATGGAGAATTTTTCCCACATCCTTTAATGTCTGTCGATAGCAACGAGTGCATCTTCATCAAACAACCACTTTGGAAGCACCTCTCCTTTCAAGGTACAGGTTAATTATGATATTCCCGTATTTGAAGGTCAGATAGATGCGGAAGCCCTATACAGATGGTTAAATTTGTTAGAAGGTTATTTATTTGTTCATAATTTTTTTGACAGAGAAAATATCACCTTCGCACTCCTTAAATCTCTCCCCCATGTCAAACATTGGTGGGAACCATATTGGGAGAAAATTTCCACAGATGAGTCTGGAATATATGGGGCCAAGCCCACTTGGGATTTTTTTGTGGATGCGGTAAAGGAACAGTATTACTCTGTTGGCAACTATGAGGACCAGTACATGAGATGGACCACACTGTGGCAAGAGAGGGGACAAGCAGTTATGGAGTTCACCAATACCGTCCATACCTTGCGCACCAAGCTGGGTATCAAAGACTACGAACGAAATTTGGTTCTGAAATACCGTGGGGCTCTACATAGATACATTGAAACTGAAATGGATTTTCTGGACATCTCATCACTCAGTGCTGCTTATCGGTATATTGCTAAAATCGAGCAGAAATTTAAGCACCAGAACAAACGGGAGTTCGGGTCTGCAAATACACAACAACCAAAGTATGACAAAGACGGCCCTAGCAAACAATCTCCCGAAAACTAGTCCAAGCCATAGGAAAAGAAGGGTCACGGGAAGATGAAGAAGGACACTGGAAAATTGTACGATTTCCACAAAAGCCCCTGGCACAACACCGATGAATGTCGCTCAAAACAGTCATTGGTGGTTGAGATCAAAGACAAGGAGCCAAACCCTAATTTAGAATATGATTCTGAAAATATTGGTAAAATAAAGATCATCGACGTAGACCCCACTACTATTGTCGCAACCGCAGCAATTCAACTAGAAGAACCAATAGATCCTTAAGAGGGGGAGTGTCTTTTACATTCACAGATGTGGGTGAAGGGGACCCCGCTGCATTTTATTGTTGATAGCGGAAGCCAAAAGAACCTCATCTTAGCAGAGGTCGTCAAATAGTTGGGATTGTCAACAACACCACACCCGCAACCATACAACATCAGGTGGATTCGCCAAAGAAGAGATCTTTGTGTCAGCCAGCAATGTCGATTGTCATACGAAAGCCAGCCCTTCAAGGATTAGGTATTATGTGATGTTTCCCCATTGGATGTCTATGATGTTCTCTTGGGCTAGCCATATATGTGGAAGCACAATGTTATTTATGAGTCTCAACCTTGTAGTGTCATTATTACTTTGGGGGGTCATCTCTACAAAATACCAGAGGTAGTTCTAACTATTGTTCCACCTAAACAGTGTCGCAAGGTAGTATCTCATACTGCAAAATTTAGCTTCTTCACAATTTGTTCGAAAGGGGAACAGAAGGACACTGCAACCTCTACAGCCTCACCCCAAGCACCTTCTATCCAACAGAAGCAGGTCGTCAAGGCTGCAGCAAAGCGCAAAGATTCATTCTTCACATCATCTTCTCATGTATCTCACCTTGTTAAATATCCTCAGCCTCAACAGGTTCGTGACAGATCTCCACAAACCGAGCAGCACGACGTCTCCAGCAAGGCAAGCAGCTCACCAAGATGCAGATTCAGCAAATGTTTTTCCCTCTCCCCGGGGGACTCAACGCAATGGATACCATTGCTTCCTAAGGAGGGAGAATTTATATAGGTGGATATCGGTGGCCACCAACCTTTTCCAACTGGCTCAAAACAGTTTTGGTAATTTACTATTTTTAGCAGTTTTCACTTCCGAAGCAGTTTTGAGGCCCTAAACGATGTTTTTTGGGAAAACAGGTTTGTAACATGCAAGTTCCTTCGATATTGAGCCTAAAATAAGTCTCCTCGATGATACTTTTCCAATGGGATATCATACGCCTAAAACGGAGATCGTATGCAAAAGTTACGACCCCAGGAAGTTGATGTACTAACTTACCCAAACGGGGCCCACATGACTTTTTGTGCTTCATCTCCTAGGGTTAGGGTTTTGGATGTCTAGTGTTTTTTAAATTCCTGCTTATTGTAAAAAGGCCTTCAGAGCCTCATTGTAATCATGTTCTTGCGAATGAGCACAACCATCACATCTCTTCTCGTAGATAAGCTGCCACCATTCTAGCAAGTCTTTCACTCTATATTTTTACAGTCTCTGTACATTTATTTCATTAATAGAAATCATGTATTACTGTATCTTTGTTTCATCTCTAATATATTTATGTTATATTATTGGATATCCGCGATATCTCTATGCATTTATTTATTATATCTCCTCTCATTTCATGACGAAAATAATCCAGATCAGTGGCATCAGAGCAGGTTTCTCTTGATCGTTTTTCAGTGCATGTGTCCGACAAGGTCCGAGTATAGCAAGTTGGGTCTTGAGCTTGTCTATCTTGAAGACAATCACTCTTGCATGCCCAAGAAACCCTCCATGGAGAAAGAAAAGAAAAGCGACTGAGCAGATGATCCTATAAATATGTTGCTTGAACAAGCTCTCACGTGACAGAGGGACGAAATGATGGAGAATTTTTCCCACATCCTTCAACTCCTGTCGATAGCAATAGTCGCATATTCATCAAACAGCTACTTTGGAAGCACCTCTCCTTTAAAGGTACAGGTTAATTTTGATATTCTCTTATTTGAAGTTCAGATAGATGTGGAAGCCCTAGACAAATGGTTAAATCTGTTAGAAGGTTTTTTCTCTATTCATAATTTTTCTGACAAAGAAAAGAACAACTTTGCACTCCTTAAAGCTCTCCCCCATGTCAAACAGTGGTGAGAAACTTATTGGGAGAAAAGTTCCATAGAGGAGTCTGGAATTTATGGGGACGAGCCCACTTGGGATTCTTTTGTGGATGTGGTAAAGGAACAATATTACCATGTTGGCAACTATGAGGAATAGTACATGAGATGGACCACACTGAGGCAAGAAAGGGGCCAAGAAGTTCCAAAGTTCACCAATAGATTCCATACCTTGCACACCAAGCTGGGTATCAAAGACTCCAAATGACATTTGGTTCTAAAATAATGTGGGGCTTTACACATATACATCGAAACTGAAATGGATTTTCTGGACATCTCATCACTCGGTGTTGCTTACCGATATGTTGTTAAAATCGAGCAGAAATTTAAGAACCAGAACAACTAGGAGTTTGAGTTTGCAAATCCGCAACAACCAAAGTATGATAAAGATGGCCCTAACAAACAGTCTCCCGAAAACCAGTCCAAGCCACGGGAAAAGAAGGGTCACGGGAAGACGAAGAAGGACACTAAAAAATGGTGTTATTTCCACAAAATCCCCTGGCACAACACCAATGAATGTCACTCAAAACAGTCATTGGTGGCCAATATCAAAGACAAGGAGCCAAACCTTGATTCAAAATCTGATTTTGAAAATATTGGTAATAGACAGATCATCAAAACAGACCCCACTGTTATTGTCGCGACCGCAACAATTCAACTAGAAGAACCAACAGATCCTGAATAGGGGGAGTGACTTTTTTATTCACAGATGTGGGTGAAGGGGACCCCGCTGCATATTATTGTTGATAGCGGAAGCCAAAATAACCTCATCTCAGCAGAGGTCGTCAAATAGTTGGGATTGTCGACAACACCACACCCGCAGCCATACAACATCGGGTGGCTTCGCCAAAGAATAGATCTTTGTGTCAGCCAGCAATGTCGATTGTCATACGGTATCCAACCCTTCAAGGATGAGGTATTATGTGATGTTTCCCCACTAGATGTCTGTGATGTTCTCTTGGGCTAGCCATATATGTGGAAGCGCCATGCTATTTATGAGTCTCGACCCTGTAGTGTCATTGTTACTTTGGGGGGTCATCTCTACAGAATACCAGAGGTAGTTCTGACTATTCTTCCACCTAAACAGTGTCACAAGGTAGTATCTCATACTGTAAAATTTATATTCTTCACAATCTATTCAAAAGGGGTACAGAAGGACATTGCAACCACTATAGCCTCACCCCAAGCACCTTCTATCCAACAGAAGCAGGTCGACAAGGCTGTAGAAAAGCGCAAATATTCCTTCTGCACATCATGTTCTCATGTAGCTCGACTAATTAAATAGCCTCAGCCTCAACAGGTTCATGACAGACGTCCACAAACTGAGCAGCACAACATCTCCAACAAGGCAAGCAGCTTACCAAGATGCAGATTTAGCAAACGCTTTTCCCTCTCCCCCGAGGACTCAACGCAATGGATACCATTTCTTCCTAAGAAGGTAGGATTGATCCAGGTGGATATCGGTAGCCACCCACCTTTTCCAACTGGCTCAAAACAGTTTTGGTAATTTACTATTTTTAGCAGTTTTCACTTCCAGAGTCTGTTTGAGGCCCTAAACGATGTTTTTTTAGAAAATAGGTTTTCAATATACTATTTCCTTCTATATTGGGCCTAAAATGAATCTCCTCGACGATACATTTCCAACGGGCTATCATACGCCTAAAACGGAGATCATATGCAAAAGTTAAGACCCCGAGAATTTGATGTACTAACTTACCCAAACGGGGCCCACATGACGTTTAGTGCTTCATCTCCTAGGGTTAGGCTTTTGGATTTCTATGGTTTTTGACATTCCTGCTTATTGTAAAAAGGAATTCAGAGCCTCATTGTAATCATCTTCTTGCTAATGACCGCATCCATCACATCTCTTCTCGAAGATAAGCCGCCACCATTCTAGCGAGTCTTTCACTCTGTATTTTTACAGTGTCTGTACATTTATTTCATTAATAGAAATCGTGTATTACTATATCTCTGTGTTTATGGTTTCATTTCTGATATATTTATGTTATATTATTGGATATCTACGATATCTATGTGCATTTCTTTATTATATCTCCGCTCTCATTTCATGTCAAAAATAATTTGGATCAGTGGTATCAAAGCAGGTTGCTCTTGATCATTTTTCAGTGCATGTCCCCGACGAGGTCTGAGTATAGCAAGTTGGGTCTCGAGCTTGTCTCTCTTGAAGACAATCGCTCTCGCGCGCCCAAGAAACCCTTCATGGTGGAAGAAAATAAAAATGATAGATCAGACGATCCTATAAATCTGTTGCTTGAGAAAGCTCTCACACAACAGAGGGACGAAATGATGGAGAATTTTTCCCACATCCTTCAACTCATGCCGATAGCAACAAGCGCATCTTCATCAAACAGACACTTTGTAAGAACCTCTCCTTTCAAGGTACAGGTTGATTTTGATATTCCCGTATTTGAAGGTCAGATAGATGTGAATGCCCTAGACAAATGGTTAAATCTGTTAGAAGGTTATTTCACTGTTCATAATTTTTCTGACAGAGAAAAGATCACCTTTGCACTCCTTAAAGCTCTCCCCCATGTCAAACATTGGTGGGAAACTTATTGGGAGAAAAGTTCCACAGTGGAGTCTGGAATATATGGAGTCGAACCCACTATAAATTCTAACCATGTACAATATCTATTGCAAACAAATATTCATAAAAAGAACAGAAAAGATACAATGGAAAATACAAACATTACACATAGATTTTTCCCCTGGAAACCCAAACTGGGAAAACCAATATATTCTATATTCATTCATTGTGTTACAATGTTTACAATACAAAATACATATAGGAGCCAGCGGCATCCAAAACCCTAACCCAATGACCTGAATTAGTCCAAAACCCTAATTCCTTAACCAGAAATAGAAAACCATTAGCAAAGAAACCATGTGCCGAAAAACCACCTAAATATAATACGGTCCCGAAAAATGCAGTCCCGATGCAAAAAAAAAAAAATCTGGGGCGCTGCCTTCGAAGCCCTGCACACCCAGCGCATACGCTCAGACACTACTACTCGTGCAAATAATATAACACATACCCAACATTCTCCCACTTGTTGTTTTCTTTGCATACAGGGGGTTACAGGGTTAAATAGCCAACAATCTAGGGCAGCAATGCCCATG
>SNQJ01S0247399.1:0-13064 GCA_010110895.2 Picea sitchensis
TAATTTGTGATAATCTCTCTCAGCTAAGAGATCAACTATAAGCCATTGAAGAGATCATCTCGTAGAACGAGCTGGTAAACATAGTACTCAATGGTCTTCCCAAGACATGGGATGCATTTACCAAGAAGCATGAACACAAGAAAGGAGACCGGCATTTGAAGAACCTTTGACTGTTGTGCTCAAGAAGAATCAAGGATCGAAAAAGAGAAACCCCAAAGAAGTAATGCATGATCAAGCCTTCACAACAAGATTCAAGAACTTCGGGGAACAAAAGGAAGTTTGGCCCCAGGAGGAAGCCAAAATCAAGAGAAAGATATTTTAGGAATACAATGCTTCAACCGTCAGAAGTATATCACTACAAGAATCATTGTCCCTAGATAAAGAAAAGGGGAAGGAGAAACACGAAGCATCAATTGTCAAGAAAGGAACCTACAAAGAAGACTAGTAGGATGGAAGAGACTTCTTCTCTAAAGGTAACAAACCTTCTCTTATTTCTTTACATATCTTGTTTACATCATATCTTGTTTGCATCGTCTATATACATATATTGTATATCTATATCTTGAAGATAATGTGTTCCAAGAAGAACTATGCACCTATGGAAGAACAACAAGATAAGAATGGATATCATTAGATAATACACATGTTGGATGAATACAAAATCATGTGGAATCTATTGAAATATAAGATCTAATCAATAACAAGAGACTTAGAAGAAGCAAAGAATGGTAAATGTCAACAATCGAGAGAATCTGAAAAGTCTTATGACTTAGAAGACAACGACGTATATTGAATCATAGGACAAGAGAGCCAATTATATATCATAGAAGACAATAAGGAGACAGATGGAAGCGTGGACTCGCTATATGGAGGGAGTCGATTATGTATTCATATTACGAAGCAAGGATTAGGAGGGAGCTAATCCCATGATCCATTAAAGATGATGAAGTATAGATCCAATGATAGCAAACATGAAAGACAATATGGCTATTCCAAAGAGAAGCCTTAAAGTATCCCCAGCTTGTCCATCCACATATGTGATCCTAAGGATGGAATATTTAGGGAATGGATTCTATAAGAAACCCATGGACCCAAGAACTAAAGAAACATGCAATAACATTCCAAGAAAGAAAGTCATTGTATCAAGAATCACAAGATTGTCACCCTAATGTAAACTCAATGCTTCATCAAGTAGAAGAAATGAAATTTGTGATGAAAGAACAATGTATGGAAGACTTATGAATGAAAAGAATTATGCAGGATCCAAAAATCAGAGGTTCTCCCAGATGAGGGAGAAGACTATGATGATTACTTGTCCTGAAACCGTAGAATTTTATCTCTCACATGAGTCATTATCATCTCCGCGAACATCCATGAGTTGGAGTTCCCATAACGTGATGAATGCAAAGAATGTTCCTCCTGGAGAAATTGAACAAAGAGCATATGAAGAGCAATCTCAAGACTTTGAGGCATGCACTTAAAAGAGTAATCCTCGCATGCAAGATAGAAAAAGAACAACTTTGGTGGAGAACCTCCGCTGCACATCAAGCATGGTGAAAATTTTCCTATAACATCAAGATGACTATTCAAGAGATCAGATCTCATGATGACAAAAGAAGTGCCACATGGATGTGTTCTATTTTTCCAACAATGATATACTCTCATTATTCAGCTACATGAAGCCTTCAATGTAAAAATCAATGTTCCAGATTAAAGTACATTTAAAATCAAGCATTACATTTCCTATGATGAACTCTAAAAGGGAGAAAGTGGTTCTCCAACACATTCTCAATAGTATGAGCGTGATAAGCAAACATTAAAAGCTTCATCCAAGATGAAAGAGTTTATGCACTCAAGATGGAGTCGTGGAGATGACCTCCCTATTGAAAAAGGGGAAGTATAAACCCAAGTTGGGAGGGCTAATCGAACATAATATGTTCCATTTTCACATTGAAAAATAGTCCATCTTGGATTACATGCTTCCGCCCGGAAGTGGGATCGAGATTTCATGCAATAACGATTCTCCCATCAGGAAGCTAATATGGGAAATGGTCCAAATTGATGATGTATCATGACAACCACTCCCCATTGTGGTTAACATGAGTGGTCTAGGGAAGCCTCCATTGAGGGTTACTCAAGAAGACCGGCTCGCCTCACAGGACAACGATTTCTCATTGTAGCTAACATGAATGGTCCGCCTTGGTAGTTGCATGACAATCTTTCCTCCTCAGGTTAACATAGGAAATAGTTCATACCATTCCTTAGGGTTTATACATTCTCCGTGGTGCACTTTGATTAGTGTAGGAATAATGGCCCAAGGTGGGAATGGTCCAGTTCCAAGACATGACGTAGCTTATTCTTCCTTTCTTGAGAAGAATAGTCCGCATATTCTCATTGTTCTACCATGAGGGAAGATATTCTTTCAAAACTCACAAATGTGGAGTGGAAGAATGGCCTACATGATTTAGTTTATATCATAACATCATTGTTTCTGTGCATGTTGGTATCATATGATTGTTATGAAGACCGTATTATGATAGTAGATGTATACCATCGCAGGATGTGTTCCACGCCCGTGGACTATATGTTGGATCAAGTACTTGTGTGTTACTTGGTGGTAGTGTACCACTGGATTGTAGTTTTGTAATACTATGGATAAACACAATTGAAGCTCCCCATTTCGGTTCTGATTGCCTTGAATACTATCAATAGTTTATTGGAAATAATTATTTATTGAATGATGAACATAGATTTTCCCAAACAAAATGGTTCGTAACATTTACTCTCTAGATTAGAAGAATGGATCTTGTATCACTGCTTCGAGTGAGTGAATTATCCAGCATCATATATAATTACTCAGATAGAGTATGGTTTCGAGATGATGCACCGATGATGATGATGGTGCCCGGATCTAGTCACATCTAGTCTATATAACCATGTTGATGCATCGGGTGAATGGTATGGTTTTGTGCTCAAGAACATTACCTGTAATACCCCTAGCTAGGAGGGGTGTTGATATTATGGTATATGGGAGAGGTATTTACCCCCACGTGAAACCCCGGATAAGGATAGAATACTTTGGGAAGAAAGAAGAGCGATACCGGCTGGATACAACCCAGAAGAATTTTGTCGGCTCAAGAAGATAATTTATATTAGGTTATTATTAGCCTCCCAAAGAGAAGAATTTGGCTAGAAATAATAATATATAATGGGAATCGCATTGCATACCCACTGAGAAGTCGGCCCGTGGCAAAGAACCAAAATTAGTATGTACAAAGAGGCCGGGCTCTCATTCCTCGCGCATGCAATCTTATTAAATTGTAGTGCTCAGCCTTGTGTGATTGACCGCAGCGTCAAGTCTCTGTGCACCTGCTCTGAGGAGAGTCGGCATTGCAGATAGCAAGTTGCAGCCCAGTGCATCACATTCGGTATTTGGACTATCTCTTGAAGCTAGGGTTTGGACTATCTCGATCAACCTTGTTAAGTGCAATCTAACTGGGGAAATGTGTACACCCTTTGTTTGAAGGCCCAGCTCAGGGTTTTACTGAACATTCTCTATCAAGTGCTAGTGCTCCTGAGGGGTGGCTTCGGCTCCATGGTTGGGGTGACATGGGTATATTCAATTTGATCTTAAAAATGAAGAAGACTTGTATTCTTGAAAATTATTTGCAGATTTAATTCATGTAAGTTAAATGAAAATGGATCAATTTGCAACATAAATTTTATAGAAATTACATCAAATATGCATAAACAACAACAATAAAATAAAGGGAACGTAAAACACATAACACAACAAATGATAAAGGAGTTCACCCCCTCTTGGGATACATCTCCGGTCCACCCAATGGATCTTTGTACATTTCTATAAAGTGCTCAAATATGTGCTTTAAATGCTCAAAATTCCAAATAGACATCTCCCATGGCTTCTTGGTGGAACATCCGCTAAAACCCTTGAAATGGGCTTTTCAAAGACCCTCGTTTGGCCAAAATTGAAGAATATAGGCTTCATGGAAGTCCCCAAACTTGTTGTCTTTCATCAAAATGCACCTTTGTTTCCTCAACCTAGCCCCCACGCACTTTTATGTGGGGGCTAGGTTGAGGCAACTAGGGTGCATTTTGGCGATCCAGTACAAATTGTAGAATTGTTACGCGCTGGCCCTTAACCGTGTAAGGCCTGTGGGCATGTGAAGTGCCATACGACCGTGTGAATATAAATAAAGGGCCAAATTTCAAACGGTTATGACATAGGTGCGCCCGTGGTCACATCGTATATGCATAGGACCAATGACTCATATGAAAAGGCTATACGATAAAGGGTCAGAGGGAGCGCATATAGTAACGTGGTTACATTGTATACACATAATCGGGGCCGGCTGGCCCCGGCCCGGTTTGTGCCCCAACATTCAACACATTTCAAATTTTAAATACAATGTTTGCTATATATATAACAAGGCACATACGGTGGTGTGCCGGTTGGGTGGCCCTTCCTAAAGCCATACCCCTATCCATAGGTCATGGGATTGAGTCATGCCATCTACACAAGTTTTAACCAATGCTTAGGTGACATGTGGTGGTCATTGATTGGGCCACGTGTTAGCATTCCATTCACTACCATTGCCATGTGTCATATGCCAACTTTTCCACACGACTGCCAACCAACATTTGCCATGTGTCATATGGTCTACCACATGTCGTATCTACCCGCCATACGCAAGATCCATATCGACTGTATGGACCGCATACAAGATCCCTTTTTGCCTCGCTTGTCATTTGAATGTGTAACACAATATCTCTCTCTCTCCCGACGTCCGGCTTAAAAATCCCAACACAACTTGTTTGGGTTCATGACAACGAGGCCTATGCTCACGTTTTATTTGAAGTGATTTTTAGCACTTTGAATTTTGAGCAAAATTTGATCCTTGATCACACCTCCCATTGGAAAGCTTTTGGACTCCAAAAGACTATTTTCAGCTTCCATCTCAAGATGAGGGTATAGTTCCCTCACCTTTCCAACCTCAATCCACTTGGTTTTGCTTTGATTTGTGCCTTAAGAATTTAACTCAAAGATACCCACATTTCCTCATTTTGAAGTCCACATCCTCCTGTCAAGGATTGTGCCCAAAATGTAAGATATTCTGGGAAAATCATCTATAGAAGGAATTTTAACATGCTCTCCTTGATCATCAATCAAAGGAGGCTCATATAATTTCAAATTCTCAACATTAATAACTCCATACATTTGCATATATGCAAATCTAATCGGAAGGCATTGTTACCAATCTTGTCAATAATCTTTTAAAAGGACCATATAGAATTGGCTCTTACTCTCTACCTTCTCCTTTAAGCCTCTCCTCACTAATGTAAAGCCAAAATTCATCACCAACTGAAAACCGGATCAACACGATGTTTTCTATGTCTCTGCTTTGTACCTATTTACTCTCTTTCCAACCGCTTCAGACCATTTGATGTATCGACTGAATTTTGTTCAATGAACTTTTCTCGGGCCTCTATCAACGTCATCATAATCAATTCATCAATAGAAATATCCTTCCCAAAGATAAAACTTAAAGGAGATTTGTTAGTAAATATCCAAAACATGTGCTTCAATGGTGACGCTTTGATTTGGAGAGGCTTAGCTCTATTTTCAGGCATACACTGTAGTGCAAAATGCTCATCCCAAAGTTTCTTCTAGGGATGCTTGTCGCGAATAACCACTTAAGAAGATGGCACCATCGCTCTATTTTACCACTTTATTCCAATTCATCGATTTTTGGAATAGTAAGATATGCTCTTTTCAATTTTATGTCCATGAGTGCCCATAAACTCACTACAAAACTTCCAAATCGAGAATACCGATCAGAAATAATGGATTTAAGTAATCCAAAATGCACCCAAACATTTTGAAAGAACATTTGTGCCATTTGCTCAGCTATAATCTCGCCTTTACAAGGCATCAAAATACACACCATAAATCAATCAACCACAACATAAAGATAATCATGATTTCGCTTAGACATAGGTAGACCTCCCACAAAATCCATAGAAATACTTCCCATGACGAAGGAACCGAAGTGGAGTATACAAACCCAAATTTTGATTGCTAGGTTTACTTGAAAATACAACAAACATCCCTCGTATTATTAATATCTTGAAACACTTTCATTCATTTTAGGGCAATAGTGACTCAGTAAATTAGCTTACCTCATCTTGCCTACAATCTTTCAAAGTGACCAAGAATAAGAGAAGAATGGGCTTATCTTATTATGTTGATTCTTTCACCTCAGAATACATATTTTGCCAAGATGATACAAAAATTATTATCATGCACATGGTAATCCACCTCCTCAACATGGTTAGAATGACACAAAGTCTCATATACCTCTTTAAAATCAAGATCTAAAGCATATTGCTCAACATAACTCCCATGCATGATAGGACTATGCTTAAGAATAAATGAGGCACTAATAATAGTCCTTGAAAGCATATAAGTGTCTTTGTTATAAATTCCCTTCTTAAACCTTATGACCAAGTGGAACTGCTGTAGAAAACCCATCCATCCTCATGCCTAGCTTGTTGTAGCTTGTTTCAGGATTGTAAGTATTGTAGTGGTTGGTGATGATCTCCGTGGACAATGGTTTCTTTTCCCCAACAAATAATGTTTCCCATTTTTTCACACTTTGACCAATGCATACAACTCCTTATCATAAGTAGGATAGTTAATCACTTACACCATTAAAAGTTTCTAATGAAAACAAAATGGCTTACCATGTTGTAGCAAGACTGCCCCATCAGATAAATTGCTTGCATCTGCTTGGATTTCAAAAGGTTGTTCTAAATTTGGAAGTGCAAGAACTAGCTCTAAACTGATCTTCTCTTTCAAAGTAATAAAAGCCTTCCTGCTGTTTTCCTCCCATTGAAAAACTTTCTTGACACTTGTCACTGTGATGTAATGGAGTCAGTATTGAAGAAAAGTTAGTACAACTTTTCCAATATTAATGCTCCCAAAAAATTTCTTATCTCTGTCACATTGTTGGCTTTGGGCCATTCCAATATGACTTTGACCTTGAGGGGATCAATTCTTAATTGCTTCCACCAACACACACACATGCCCTAAGTAAATAAGTGAAGCTCTTCCAAACTCACATTTGGACATCTTCAAAACAACTTTTCCTTCTCTAAAACATCCAAAACTTGTTTCACATGTTTAACATGCTTCTTCTATAATGATTTATAAAGACTCAAAATATCATCCAAGTGACAATAACAAAATCATCAATAAAAGGCCTTAAGACATCATTCATAACTCTCATGAAAGTAAAAGGTGCATTGGAAAGTCCAAAAAGGCATTACCATCCATTCAAAACAAACCTTGCTTCGCTTTTTGAAAGATGTCTCTCCATGTGTCTCCTTTCAACATCCCCGACCATGATATCCTTCTCAAATCTAACTTAGTAAAATATTTAGCATCTTTCAATTGATCAAGCAAATCATCGATTCTAGGAAGAGGATACATTCTTACCGTAATCTTGTTCAAAGCCTCGAAATCAACACACATACCATGTACCATCTTTCTTTGGCACTAACACAATTGGAGATCCACATGGTGATGAGCTTGTTACAATAACCCCTTTGTCGAAGCTCTGGATTTGTTTTTTAATTCTCAGCCCTCCATGACCGGCTATCCCTGCATTACCAATGTTTGGAAGAGGACAATCTTGTCGCAGAATTGAATTTCATGTTGGATAATTCCCTTTGAGGTAATCCCTTTGGTTCCTTAAACACTTCATCATATTGATTATCAACCTCATATAGATCAGATTTCAAATTTGTATCAAAACCTTGAAATACTTCATTCTCAATATCATCTTTAATACTAAATTAAGAGAACAAAATTTGCTAGCATTGACTAATCTCTTCATTTTGTCCCGTGATTTACAAGTGATAAATTCATCTCTTTGTATGGGCTCTAACAATGTACTCAACTCCATTCTAAACAAGGGATACTTATTCTCATGACGATGAAAAAAATATTCATTCGTATAAATAAGGGCTTCCCAACACAATACCACAAATATCCAAAGGGATAACATCAATCTCTACCTCATATATAAAATTTGCAATGATAGCAAACCTAAGTTTACAAACTTGTCACCAGAAGTTACTTACTACATATCCAACCAAGAGGGTATGGATTATGATGTGGAATTGTTTCAATTTTAATTTCTTAACAGTGTCTCAGATATAACGTTTGAGATCCACATCAAATAGAGTATCTATTTTGGTATGCTTTGAAATGACCCCTTATGTGAAAAAAAAAAATTTCACCTCTCTCTTTTCTTGTCGAAGTTACATTGAGATTATTGTTACTTGAAGAACTAGTACCTGTAATAGAACCATTACCTTGATAACCCATGGTCATGGATCTTTGTTTCATCACCGAATCAGAACCTAAATCATGCTGTATGGTTGCAGCAATATTTGACTTCCCTTTGTTGCCAAACTTTGGTCTTCAAGATGAAGTTTCCAACAATTGTCTTCATCATGGCCATCTTTGAACAATGTTTGCATGTGAATTTTTCTCCCCTTCTTAACAACAACATTCTTTTTCCATTGCCCTTGAAATTCTTCTTCCCTTTGTTCCATGGTTGAAAGGCTTCTTGTTACCCCTCATGAGTTTCATTCTTCCTCTTGCTTCCAAATGAGTGGCCTCGAACACAAACTTCATCTAGATTTGAAGGATTAAACATGAGCATTGTATGTCTCAATATCCATGTAAAGCTCCAATGTATTTGAGTAAAGTTTTGAGAAGACAAATCACTCCCAAAGTCAAAGCCTTCTCCTAAATTCTTGAGTAAAGATTTGCACATTTGGTCCCTTTAGCTTGTCTAAAATTTTGCCAACCAGAGTAGTATCTCTTTGCATATATGCCAATGGGTAAAATTGTCTTTAATTGCACAATAAAATCATTCCAAGAGGTTAAAAATTTTACCATGTTTCTTCATAACCTCTCCCCGGTCTTGATTCCCACCAAATGAGTGTTTAACTATCCAATCTTAAAGAAGCAAGTTGAATCTTAGTTTCATCTTGAATTTTGTATCCTACAATACACCCCACCTGACTTAATCCAATTTTCTAATTTCTTAGCATTTACCTCCATTGTACATTGGCACCAAATTTAATATCAAGCTTTAACAAAGGAATTTGTGAAGGAATTTTACCATGTCCTTTGGAGAATTTGGAAGAGTCTTGAACCTGTAGAAGAAGAAGAAGAAGAAGATGGAGGTGAGGAAGGTGGAGAATCACCATTCCCTCCATCTCCATTTGGAGTCTTATCACCACTGCCTCCCTTATACTTCGAAGGGTTGGTTTCACCCTTGCAACCTTGTATCTTTCCATAAAGAGCTCTTACTCATTCCCTTCCATGACAAATTTTCTCAGATCTTCATATCTCCTCAGAGGGAATATGTTCATGACTCCCTTCATGAGCCATACTTGGTGAATGCCTCCTTTGAAACTCATGGGTGATGATATAATCTTCCTCCTTGTAGGATGAAAATCCCACTTACAAGTTGACCTTATCCTCTGTGAGTTTCAACCTTGTGGAGCATCAGAAAACAAACACTTGCAAATAATCAAGTCTTCAAAACCTATGCTCCTGGAGCAATACCAACTTGATCTAAAATGAAGAAGACTCAGAGATTCTTGAAATATCTTGCGGGTGATTTAATTCATGTACAAAATGAAAACGGATCAATTTGCATCATAACTTTTATAGAAATTACTCATCAAAGATGCATATAAATGACAACAATAAAATGTAAGCTGAAACGTAAAACACATAACATAGCAAATGATAAAGGAGTTCACCCTCCTTGGGCTACATCTCCGGTCCAACTTCTACATATTTTGTAATATTTTCAAAGTACCAAATATGTGCTTTAAAATACTCAAAATGACAAACCAACTGCACCAATGGCTTTAAAATGTCGAAAAAACCCTAGCTGGGCTTTTTAGCACCTCGTTTGGCCAAAAATTGAAGAAGATAAGCTTTCTGGAAGCTCCCCTTCAAACTTGTTGTCTCCTGGATCACCAAATGCATCCTTGTTTGCTCAACCTAGCCCCCACGTGTTTTTATCCGTTAAAACTCAGCACCGGGCACAACAGCACAAACAATGCAAACTGTAGGACGATTACACGCCAACCCCTAACCGTCTAAGACCATGGGCATATGAAGCACCATACAACCGCGCGAATATATATAAAGGGCCAAAGTTTAAAAAAGTTAGAAAAGGCACGCCCGTGGTCACATCGCATACCCATAAGACCGACGACTCATATGAAAAGGCTATATGATAAATGGTCGGAGGGTGCGCATATAAAATCGTGGTTATATTGTATACACATATGACCGGGAGTCGGGGCTAAGCCCCGCCCAACTTCCAACATTCAACATATTTCAATTTAAATACAATGTTTTCCATATATATAACAAAGCACATACGGTGTATGCGCCATTCTACTCTTCCTGTTCTTCCCCTTTCTCGGAGGTCGCGGGGTCGACTTTGACCAACAACATAATTTTAAACTAATGCCAGGATGACACGTGGTGGCCACTGATTGAGACACATGTCACCATCCCATTCACCGCAAACAGCCAATTTCCATATGCCAACCGCCCAATAATAACCGCCACGTGTCGTACGACCTGCCACCGCCAACATCCATACTGACCGTGACGCTGCACTGCATACTAACATCCCTTTTTTGCCCGCTTGTCATCAACGAAAACATGATATCTCTCTCCGACATCCGCTGGAACCTAAATGATATGCTAGATCGCGGACGACAAGGCTCACGATCCCAAGTAAATTTGGAAGCTATTCCAAGCACTTGGAATTTTGAGCAAAATTTGATACACTGGATCACTCAATGCAAAACGAGCACACATCTTCATTCTAACATGAGGTCATCATTGGTTGAGGTAGGATTAGAGGGGCATATCTTACAACCACTATGGAATCCATCCTCTTTCTAGGGGGATTAACATACGCCATAGGGATAAGGAGGTGAGGAGGGACTAGGGAGGAGAAGGGGTTCAACTAGGGGAGACTGAACCCGATCCATCGCAGGAAAAAGAAACAATTGTGATTCAAGAAAGGCTAAAGGCCCATGAAAAGAGGTTTCCTGGTAGCAAACAACAAGAAAAGGAGTGAGGTGGTAAAGCCCGTGGTGTGGGAAATATCTGAGGCATCTGCCCAAACCACTGCATAATTTCGTGGGGAGAGAGGAGTGACAAGGGATTTCACCACCAGAACTGACACATTGAACTCCGCCAGAAGGTATAACAATATCAGAAATGATGAAATTGGAGTTTTCATAGCAGGGTCAATGAAAATCATCGAAATACCCGGTTCAACAAGAGAAGAACCTTCACGAGGGCCTTCCTTCTCGACAATTCTCCGGGTCGTTCAGTGTTTCTATGGAAACTATGGAGTAGACCTCGCGTGTCTTCCTCTAGAAGCCATAGTCAAAATGTTGGATTCGGGCTGATGGATCCACCCCATTGAGTCTCCCCAAAAGTAATAACCGCGATATTTAATGCTAAGTTTCTAAAGTAACCTTCAGAACTAGTAATATTTGTCGTTCAATCCTGTGGGAAAATATTCACTCTCATCTCTATATCGGCGCTAGAAATGTGCCAAGACCAAAAGTCACCCATGGATTGTAGCAGAGGTAAGCCCGACACGACTGCTTGTATGTCATAATGAATAATTTTAAAGGTGGTCTAATGGACGACTCCATGATTGTATCGCCCTAACTCGGAAAATTGGGTTGGAAATCACAAGCAAGTGAGGTCTTGATCTAACTTCTACCTAGTTGTAGTAAAGGGTGAGTGTGAAGAAGAAATGGTGAGGAAATGTAAAGAATCATATGGGACATCAGTCTCTAGCGTTCTTAAGGAAAGGCTACAAGAACAAGATCCCCTTGGACTCAAATTCAAGGAAACTAAAAGAAACCATAACAACACCTAACGAAGCTCCACTCAGAAGATGATTTTCTCATTAAACAATGTCCCAAGTACGTACATAACCGCATGACTATTAAATTTGGAACTTTTGGCGATTTAAGTAGAGACTCAATTTTCATTTGCATAGAGTCATTTTTATGCAATTAAGATGATTTTTTTTCCTGGCCGGAATTCATTCATCTGGTGATAGATGCCACACATTGATCTTCACCCGCCTAGCTTACTGTGAAAATAAGCTCATTCACAATAGGGAAAGTCTGCCACGAATGTTAGTCGTCAAAAACTAATATTAGATGCAAGAGTGACCAAGACAACCCAGGAAAACTTAGTCAATAAACCACCATGAGTCGCTAGAATGATGAATATTAGTCACTAGAGAGACCAATTCAAATTATCAGTTAAAAAGGTCAAACTAAGGAGGATTAGTTAGTTGCTAGAATGACCAAGTGACCTAGTTTGCGACCAAATGGCAATAAAAGTGACTAACACATTGGTCGATCTAACGACTAACATGTTGGTATCTCTAGCTTAATTAACACGCTTGGACATTTATGCACCAATTGGAAAATACTAGCTGTATGAAATGTTAGTCATAAAGAGACCAATATTGGTTTTAAAATAAATTCATTCCATTCACATTGACCTTAATCCACCTCTTGATAACATGTATTTAAGTGTGTCCAATCATGATGTTCATGTAATTGTAGGATCTTAACCAAACCTTGATTTCAAAATGGGGTGGATGATATGGTGGAAACATGTGAAAGGAGAACTTGATCAAACAACGAAATAAATCAAACAAATTGACAATATTAGAGTTCATAGAGTGAATACCATGTTTGAAGAACTCAATGTGTAGGTCTTCCCCATATGTAACTCTATTGTTATTGATAATGTGAACAACTCTCTTGATGTATCCAAAAGAAAAATATATGACATGAGGTAGGATACATTTTTGGCTATGTACTTTGACACTATCTTGCCATATGAATGAGAGTTTTCTTTGGTCATTGTACATCAGTCTGTCCATATTTTC
>SNQJ01S0247400.1:0-13064 GCA_010110895.2 Picea sitchensis
TAGGCCGGTCCATACACAGGTGTTGTCTGATGCGCTACCACTCGAAGGGGTACCAACAGGGGTTACAAGGGTGGCCAACAAACGTGCGCTTAAGAACCACTTGTATTTCCTGCGTGTATGAATCCCTCAACCGCAGGTTTATGTGCATAACGATAGATCTTTGTGGCTTAAAGACGTCGGAATACGTCTCTACCCTGAAAAAAAAATACCCACAATTTCTGCCAAGGAAAGTGCTCTGATACCACTTGCAAGATACCAGATATATAAAATATGCAGAACAGAAACGAAATGCTAGAAATGACAGAATAACAGTAAAATATCTAGTATAATCTTCACAATACACAGAAATGATATACAAAATAGCAACAAAAATAGCACTTTGAATTAGATAGCAATGTTCACAGGCCTCTTCGAGGGGGCAACCTCCAATCGAGCAGCGCTCTATTACAATAATATCCAAGCTAGGGTTCTCATACCCTTGACTCCTATTTATACTAATAAGAAGCATCTAGAGGAAGATCCTTCTAGAAGCGGAAGCTTCTATTAGGTCTTCTTACATCTGCCTTATTCTATTTTATTGAAAGGTCTTATTAATATTGACCTTTGTTACATCCGAATACATTGATCTAACTATGTGCGGGTTAGGACCTTAACATATAGAAATTGTGCCTGGGATCTGATTGAGAATTTTTTCTCGTCATTTAAGACACAATATACTGGAAAACGAAGCCTACACTATGGTGAAAGATCTCAAATCTTTCAGGACATATGTATCGCACTCCAGAATAATTTATTATGTGCCAACAATATCTTTTAAAGATATATTGGTACAGCCAGACAGTGATGGTAGAAGAGTTCGATGGTTAGCCAAAATTCAGGAATATGATCTAGAAGTAAAACCGACTAAGCTGGTCAAAGTTCAGAGTTTGGCAAAGATATTAGCAGAGTCCAATTTTAGAGAACTTAGGATAAATCATTTGGAATCACATGGACCTATTCCATACATAGGATAACTTGATGATCAAACCCCTAGAGTCCATATCGAGGATAAATTTTCTTCCTATGACTGGTATCACGATATCATTTCATATCTCCTTACCCTTCAGTGTCCAAGCGATATGACTCCATCAAAAGAAATAATTTTGAAACTACACGTAGTTAAATACTGTATCATCAAAGGACAACTATATTGGAAAGATCCTGTAGGTTTCTTACTATGTTGTCTAACAGAATCTGATATAGAGGATGTCATAAATGAATTTCCACAATGAGTGTGTGGAGGAGATCATGCTTGGAGGGCCACGACATACAATATTCTAAGAGCTGGATATTATTGGCCAAAGATATTTACCAATGTCAATGCTAAATTCAGAGCCTGCAACCCTTTCCAACTGTTCTCTGGCAAGCAAAATATCCCTTCATTACCTTTGGTCCCAGTTAAGATAGAGACTCCTTTTCAACAATGGGGCCTAGACTTTATAGGATTAATCCACCCATAGTCAAGCGCCCAATATAAGTGGATTTTAACATCTATCGATTATTTCACAAAATGGTTGGAGGCCATTCCAACTCGGAATGGCACAGATTTGGTAGTTATAAACTTTTTGGAAGAGAACATCCTATCCAGATTTGGTTGCCCCAGAAAAATAGTTACAGAACACACCCAAGCATTCAAATCTATGGAAATGATAAGTTTTTGTCAAAAATACAACATTGTGCTGGGACATTCTACAACCTATTATCCTTAGGGAAATGGGTTGGTCGAATCATCCAAAAAAATATTGATGAATATAATAAATAAAGTATTAAGGGAGAATAGAAAGGCTTGGTAGGTTCACCTAAAGTACAGCTTATGGGCAAATCGGATCGACACTAAAAAATCAATAGGCATGTCTCCTTTCCAAATGGTTTATGCCACCGACGTTGTCCTCCCTATTAATCTATCTCTTCCAGTAATAAATTTGTGGCAAGACATGAATGAAGATCCAAATGATGTAATGAGGAGGATAAACCAAATAATCAAAGTCCAACAAAATAGGGTCGAAGTCGATGTTAGACTTCAAAAATACCAAGATAATATGAAATCCCTTTTCGACAAAAAAGAGAAAGATAGGGAATTTCTTCCTGGTGATTTAGTTTTGAAATGGGATGTCAGGAAAGAAGATCCAGGTAAACATGATAAGTTTGATCACCTTTGGTTCAGACTGTTGAGGATTGCATCTATAGAGGGTAAGAATTCATTCCTACCAGAGAATCTCGATGGGAAATTTTTTGACACCCCTATAAATGGGTGCTACCTAAAACATTTCATGCAATAAAAATGTTTCATGGTACCATTGTATATAGAGGTTTGGTTTCTGTTTACTTTTGCAACTTTATTTTCCTTCATAGGATACCTGAATTTTACTTTTTATAAACCTAGTTTCATTTAATACTCCGAAAAGAAAAAAATAAAATGTATGTACTATATATCATTTCTATTTTGCAGAACTCTCTGATTGTTTCTTTTTGCAGGACATTTATCATTAGATGAGGAATAAGGAGATATCAGAATTCAACGCTCATTTTTCAAAATAAGTTTTTTTCTCTCAAACAGGTGATGAATTAATAATTGGTTAGGTTGCAAATATAAATGAAATCAAGGGTATGAAATTCTATGCTTATTTTTCAATCTAAAATACTAAAATAAATCTCATCAAATCTTAGCATAATTCTACTCATGTAGAAACGATCACTTAATCAAAGATCGGAAAAGTATAGATCTGGAAACCTCCAAATAAAAATAAAATGACATAAAAATAGAAAGAAGAGAAGCTGGTAATCGAACATCGGACTGTGTGGAAGTGAGATTCTTTTATGCCAAACCCTCTCATCCCTC
Source organism: Picea sitchensis (assembly GCA_010110895.2). NCBI lineage: Eukaryota > Viridiplantae > Streptophyta > Pinopsida > Pinales > Pinaceae > Picea > Picea sitchensis. Next base: position 2,879 of record SNQJ01S0247400.1, read on the forward strand.
GTTCTATTTCACTTTTCCTATCTCTGAGCTTTTACTCTATTTTGATTTTCACGACCTGTCCTTAAATCTTCATAACCTGTCCTTAAATATTCATAGAAATAAAAGATTTCTCCCTAACTTTGAAAACTTAAAAACATATCTTTAAAACAATACTAGGCGAAAATATTTATGTTCTTTTGATTCCAACTTAAAGAAAGTATGTCTAGGCATTCCTGATAACTTTATCTCTTCTATCATATTTTTACTGATAAACCTACTCAAGGAAAATCCCTGGAAAATAAAAGTTCCCAATAAAATATTCCCTATAGGAAAAGATGTATTGAAGATCGAAGGAGATCTAGCTTAGAGTACAATAAAAATTTGTTGACAGGCCTTCATTGTCAAATCTTAAGCAAATATCATCCCTGTATGACACATACAAGTTGATTTCCCCCACTTCAAACATATATAAAACATATAATATAGATGGTGAAAGGAAATTCATAAATTGATTTCCCCCATCTAGTCCAAGACAAATGGTGAAAGGAAATTCATAGAATCGATTGCCCCAATTTTTTCCAAAAGAGATGATGAAAGAAAATTCATAAAATGATTGCCCTCATTTCAAATAAAATGAAAAAATTCTATTTGAAGTGGTGAAAGGAAATTCAATGGGAGATGTAGATAACTTCATTGGGGTACTGAACAGGCTCGTTGGCAGTGAAGAAATATCTATGATATCTGTAAGGTTGTCGTACATGTATAAACATACTCTGGTAGCTAGTTCTCTTTCCGATAATATTTGCATCCTATATCGACCAGGGATTCCTTGAATAAATCATTAAAATTACTTTTCCTTGAAGTGAAAAAAATTGATCAAAGTATGATAGTTCAGTTAATTTTTTTTTTATTATCTTAAGAAAATCTAGAATCAGTTTCAGAAAAAGGAAACTTATTAATAGCCTAACTTGAGATCAGTAATTGATTGTGTTTTGAAAGTTTTCTGAGACATGGCTGAAGTTTAATTTTTCTCTGTATAATTTTCCCAAATTTGTTCCCCAGGAACACAACAGTGACTCCATTTACCTAATGAAGGCACTTAGTCTACTATTCTTCCACGCCTCATAGGGAAACGTGATCCCCATATGGAGCCCATGTTGAAACATATATATTTCATTCCTGGTTAAATAAGAATAAAACTTGCATGATATACGCCGTTGATGAAGTCTTCCATCTAAATGAATGATCCTAAATATCTTCGGATTTGTGGAGATGCCAAATGGTTAAAGAGATAAGTCGCTAGAGGCCACTTCAGAGCTTCACGCTTCGGATGTTCCAACAAGTCATAACTTTAAAAAGCCCGAAACCCAAATATATCTGTTATCACTTTTTCACCAACTTTTGAAAGACATGAGCAATGGTACACATGTACGTTTTAAATCTTCCCTGAGTCAACACGTGGCACCTTTATCAAAAAAATTCATCTAAAGATTCACATGACTTTAATTAACACTTGGCACCCCCTAGCCTCAACACTTCATCTAAAATGACGTCATCTTCAACACATCATTACGGGTAATAGCCTTTCGGGAATATAACCAAGAACTAACTTTCAATTCCACGAAGCAGTAAAATCCTGAAATATCAAATCTTAATTAATTAAGTTAATCTCGGTTAAAGACGGTTAATAAGTTTGTACTTTGTAAGTTAGGACGTTTATCATCCCTCACATCTTGAAATATCTGAAGTCCGAACTTTTGAAACATTTCAAACTTAAAAGGGGTTAATTAAAACTAAAAATGATTATCCGATAATTAATCATTTCATAGTTTCGGCTTTCGAGGATTCTATCTCGAGCTACTCATTAAAATCTTGAAGCTCGAATACCTGAAAATGTTTAATGTTAAACATGATTAATTAATATATTAAACAATATTATCTCATAATTAATTTCTCACGAGTTCGCGATTCGAGAATTTTCAAACCTGTTTCATCCAAGTTCCCGATCATGAACCACCAATATTTATGGCATTAATCACGAATAAATGGCAATGATTTCAATATAGATTGCAGATCATTGCCAAGATTTCTTCATTAAGGTAGATGATTTTTTTGTTAGTAAAAGTATTCATAAATCAATACGCTTAAGGTGAATAAGAATATTGGATTTTGAATTATATTTTCATTCTCGTAGAATAACAAGTTTTAAGCCAGCTGAATAAGCTCACACATTCTCCTATAACAGGTAACACAGTTTTGATTTCATTAATATCATGGCACCACAGAAAATGGATAAAGAATATGGTGAGAGCGTAGATCCGAACAAAGATGTTCTCTTAGACACCTCACTGAGAGCCATAGATACCGTGAAATCTTGGACATAGGTGTTCGATATTCTACAGCATGAGCTGATAAATTGCCCAGATGATTCAGGTGATGAAGTAACCGAAACCCATGCGACTAAACTCAGGGATATAGCCAAGTCAGAGATACAAAAGATAGTTGCATGGATGAGGCTCATGCCGTATAACAACATGATAGGTTGGGCCTTGGAGAACGTCGACATTTCAACCAGGAGAATTTGCAATTCACAGAAGGATGTTATTGGGTCTTTTTGACCAGATAATATTAAAGTAACGTATAAATTATCCCTCATTTTTAAATATAGTTACAATGTTTAATTCATAATGGAGTTTGACCAACAGGAGTGCACACAGTATGGGAAAAACTACTCTGATTTAATCAAGAAATGGTGGGGGCATACTGAGAAATTCAGAGCCGACACTCATGGGATATATGCCACAACATCGTTAGATGCCCATATGATTTATGTGGCTATGATGCTATGTAGGATATTTTTGAAAAATGACTCCTCTCATTTCCTGCTGGCATGGGTACCAATTATGAATGAAGTGGCCAAGGGCTATTCTTTCAACTGGGCCAAGATGTTATCAGACAACCTGGACAAAGAAATCATAGGGTACCAATTGGAAAAGTCCAAAGGGAAACCTTATCCTTTATACATGTCAGCATACATCATGGATTCCATTGTTTTTATCACTCCTTTCCCTCTGATGAGCTAGAGTTGGAACCTGACCAATCCCGATCCTATCCATTTCTATCACTCCAAGTTGTGGGAGGACAAAGCCAAGCATTTATTCTATGAAATATGCCATTATGTAGTGGTTCCAATTCATATCTCCCTGCACAGTTTTCCACCTCCCAGAATTCCAGACAGAATCATGGCTAACTTGGGAAAAGTATCAGACTGGAATATTGAAGAAAATGCTTCCTATATCAGGGTTTTTGGGTGCTTAGTTCACCCCCATGCTCTCCCAAAATTTTAACCAGATCGACTAGTATGTCGAGAGGTGGATTATTAGGCCATGACATGGGGCATTAGTAAAGAATTGAAAGTGGCCCAGAAAAAGGTATGGCCAAACTTCCCTCTTCAGGTTGGTATGTTTTTGTTGCAAGATTTCGACCATTCGAAAATATAGGTTGCGGCTCTAGAAGACATCAAGTTAGTTGATATTGAGTTTAAATGCCACGATCCCCATAAGATCATGCAATATCATCTGACTCAATACAATTTAAGGAAGTATGTGCATGATATTTCCCCTCAGGATGAAGTATTCAGGGGAGTCAGGTCATATGAGGAAGTATCGAGCATAGTCCAAACTCAATCTCCCAATCAATTATCTAGTTTCTATAATTTTCAGAAGCATAGAAATAATATTTTTCCAAATGTATTATAGGGGGAGACAATAGCACATTCATATACACAGGAAGCTATGCCTCAGGGATTAGAGGCAGGAAGTTCTGACGAACAGAGTACTGAGGAAAATCTAAAGAATACTGAAGTCTCAATGCAGGGAGTGGAGACTTCATTACCAAACCCACAAGGCACTCAAACAAAATCTCAGCTTGAAGATTTTCAAAAAAAGGGACAGGATACATCGTTGTCTACACCAGATAAACCGGCTACCAACACAATAAAGAAACATCCATCCACAGAGATAGGTAGCCCCATTATGTCATTAACAGCTTTACAGTCGATTCAAGGAAATCCCAATGATAATGTCATATTTATAGAGGACCTTACTCCGATTTCAGCTGAAGAAATGCCTCCTTCAAACTTATTTTTCAGTAAGAAAAGAACGACCATAGTTACAAGAGAAATGCATCAAAAATATGGTACACAATTAAGAAGGAAAGGAATGTTGTATGATGGACATGGTCTAGATTATACATAATTCGCTAGGGAAATGGCAGGCTCATTAGGTGCCTTTGCCACATCCAATCAGTGTTCAGTAGAAAATCTAGCGAATCAGCTGAAACAAAAAAATATGTTGGTAAGGCAGTTGCAAGACCAGATGACGAACATGGAAAGGGATGTACGAAATAAGATGAACAAAGAGTTTGAACAAGTCATAGCCGATGTCGGACATCATATCCAACAATGGAAAGATAACCTCAATGAGCTCCATCAAAACTCATAGGCCAACAGAGGGTTGGTCACTCAACATGAAGAATTAGTCAAGAAACTACAAGCTAAGATAGAATTTGTTGAAGGTACAACAACAGATATGGCATTTTTTCAAGATCAAGCACTGCAAGTACATGAGAATCTGGAATCAACCCAACAAGATATTTTTACAAAAGTGGAAGCCATTCAAAATTGTTATCAAGTGGTAGACCTTTCCCATAATAAAATTTACATTAAAGAAAGGGAAGCCCATGCATCTTGGGCTAAGTTTTAGGAGGCTATCTTTATAGTTCAAAAATATGATGTATTGGAAGCTCCTCGACTGTCTCTATCTAAGAAAACCAAAGATGACATAATTTTGAAGCCATGGGAATGAAATCTTGCCGAAAGAAAAAGATTGTCTAGAGAGGTACATGAAGATTGTCTAGAACCAATATCTTCACTATAAAAAGAGCTACTTGATGTTGAAGGAAATAATATCTCCAAATCCCTAGGGAATATTGGCTTAGCAAGGAACCAATGTAACTCTTCGACAAGAAAAGAAGAGGCCATGACGATCATCCAACAAATGAACCAACTTGATCTTATCCAAATAAACAAATGGATAGTAAGTACAAGCATGCAATTATAGGCCACATCTTTGGAATAAAATAAGATATAGGAAAGGTTGCCCCAAATAGAAAAGAAGTTATACATTTTTGAAGCAGATGAGGCAACTTCACCTTCTAGGTTGGTTGTACATTTAGTGAGCAGATGCATCTAATGTGTCGAATATGGGAAAGACAACACATCTGGAAACAAGTGAGAAACATGTGCATATGACTCATACAGGTCAGGATCAGATGACATTTTTTTCCAATCTAAAGGATGAGGATAAGAAATGCCTCTGCCAGCAGGAAAAGAGATAGAGGAGAAGGCCAACGAAAGTTTTCAGTTTTAAATATTGTAAAATTTACTATTTTTGGAATTGTGAGAAGTCCAACCATTTTGAGTTGAGATGATTTTGTATAAATACATAGATTAAAGACTTATTTTGGTATGCTTCTTACGGATTGTAATAGAGAAAAGTATCCTTATAGAGTATTAATACAAGTGAAGACATATATTCCAAGTTTTGTTAACTCTGGGTTATGTGTTTCTTTTGTTTTCCATTTCTCAGCATTCCTTTATGTATTCCTTGATAAATGTTTAGTTACAATTTAGTACAACAATTACTATAATCACAAGGTCTTAATATTTTATTAAGTAAGCAGTTTTTCCTCTTCATTTACTTTGAGTAAATCAAGACCTGCTTGTTGTGTAGATTACTGCATTTTGGGTGTTATTCAAGGTTAGACTATCTCCTTTCCTCTACTACAAACAAGGTAGGACTCTTTCATAATTGATGCCCTGCTCTGTTTTACAGTTTTGTATTTTCATCTCATACTATTTGATATTGCAATTTCGGCTCAGATACAAAATACGGCCTATGTGTTGTCAAACTGTTAATTTCATTTAAGGATTTTTTCTCATACAACTAAGGTAGAAAAAACACTTTAAAACAAACTCTCTTAAAAAATTTCTTGATGCCTGACATTATTCTTTGATCCGTAAGTTTAATCTTAGGAACAACGTGGAGTTTGCAGATCCAAACTCTCACCTCTTCTGCTTAAATTTCTGCTCAATCTTGACAGCGTATTGATAAGTTGTACGTAATGAGGTGATGTCGAGAAACTCCATTTATGTTTGAATGTATCAATGCAAACAACCATGGTATTTGAGCACCAGATGTCCCTTAGAGTCTTTGATACCCAATTTAATGCGCAGGGTATGGAAAATATTGGTGAAATCTGGTACTGTCTCATCCCTTTCTTGATGCAAGGTGGTCCATCTGGTGTACTGGTACTCGTAGCTTCCTACATGGTATTATTGTTCTATAATGGAATCCCGAAAGGAATACCATGTAGGGGAAACCACAAATATTGTATATTCTTCTATGGTCCTTTGTTCATAGTAAGTGTCCCACCAGTCCTTAACATGGGGGACGACCTTGAGGAGTGCAAAAGTAATATTTTCCCTATCGTAAAAATTGTGGTCCAAAAAATACCATTCAAGCAGATTCAACCATTTATATAAAATACTCACATATATGAGTCCTTCAAATAATGGAATATAAAAATTTACTTGTACCTTGAAGGGGGTTGCATGGTCACTTGATGAAGATGCTTCTCCTGTGGGAAACTGCCGAACGATATGCACAAAGTTGTCCATCATTTTGTTCCTTTGTCATGTAAGGGTTTCCTCGAGAGACATTTTAAAAGGATCTCCTGCTCCATCATCTTTATTTTCATCTCCCATGGGTTGTTTTAGGGCTCTGTGTGATTGATCTTGCAACGAATCGATTGGTTAGAGTCCCAACTTCTTGTACCTAGATCTTGTTGGGGACATGCAGGAAGAAAAATAAATGAAGAGTAGACCGCTCTAATGCCACTGATCCAGATTTAGGAGCAGACCGAACTAATTAATAGACTGAATACAATAAACACAAAGATATGCATAACAACAAAGATATCCAGTGAACAATATCTTCTATTCAATAAATGAAATAGGTTGAAACTGTAAAACTGCAGAACTAAAACACTTGCTCGAATGGTGGTAGTTATCTCTGAGAAGAGATGTGGCTACTACGTGCATCCGTATAAGAAGAATGAATTAAAATGAGGCTCTAGAGGCATTTTTGATATTACTCATGAATTCCAAAACCCTAGACATCTAAAACATAACCCTTGGTGGTGAAACACCAAAATTCATGTGGGACCCTATGTGTAAGTTGGTACCTCAACTTCCCAGGGTCGTAAATTTTGCGTACGACCTCTGTGTTAGGCATGTGATCGCCCGTTGGAAAGGTATTTTAGAGAGCTACACATTACACCACCAAACTCTTACTCTGTCTATAGTGTGACTGTGGCAAGCCAAAATGACAATGTTAAGGGCTCAAAAATGGCCCTGGGTATATCAATATGTGTTGACATGAAAACATACAAATTAATCCAGTTGGATTAGGTTAGAGGCCACCAATATCCACCTGGAATATGTGTAGGGCTTCAGACATCCCAAAAAGTGTAGAATCGACAATTACAAATAAGTACATAAGAACATGTTGAACTAAAAAAGGACAAGAGGAGCTAGTTGGAATAGGCTGGTGGCCACCAATATCCACCTGGATCAATCTTACAGTGTAATACCTAATGCATATATTTGATAATAATAATGATTATGTTACACTCTCCATAGTTTACTTAAGAATTCCCAAGGATAAAAAAATGTTTCCGCAAGAATTATTTCTACAATTGATACTTCTCATAGATCTTGGGTGTGCGACATGAGGAAACAGAGCTATGGGGTGTTCTCAAAATATTTGACATGTGAAGTATCATTTCTAGAAATAACAAGAAGAAATTGAAAGAGTGTGATAGATAATGATGTTTGGAATCGATAAAAAGGGAATGATCAACTTAGAGAACAAAGAAGTGATGATTTGATGATGTAGAAAATTGAATAAATAGAATCACAATTCTCACTATTGTAATAACAATTTTAGGTTTTTGTGATGTTGAGAAGGTTCATTTTGTGTTGACTCATTTTGGATTGTTGAGATATTTACATTAAGTATTAAATATAATTTTTGTTACCATTAAGTATCTATTGCAATAACGGGGATGGCATGAATTACATACTAAGTTGTCAAGAGGCCAATGCCAAATGTTCTCAAATAATAATCAAATATAATATACCAATGTTGTAACCAATGGTGGATAACATGTACACAAAACATTACCAATGCAACAAAATAACTCTGAATCAACATTGTGAGAGACCTTTATAGAGATAAAATATGCGAACATAGAGAAAGAGAGATGTTCTCATTTCCTTGGGTTCAATCGATGTTTATTCATTTCTCTTCATAGTTTTCATTAAACCGCATGTCTGTATTTAATATTACTAACAAGTAGAATGGTGGTAGCTTATCCTTGAATAGTGAGACGTGTCTTACAAAGAGGCTAAAAAGTCCTTTTAACATAAAGAATCAATGAAAAAACCTAAACATCCAAAACCCTAACCCCAAAATATGAAACACCAAATGGTTTGTGGGCCCTAATGTGGTTAGTTGATATGTCAACTTCTTAGGGGTGTAACTTTTGATATGATCTCCATTTTAGGTTCTTGGTAGCCCTCCAGAATGTTCTAGCTGAGAAGAAAACATTTTGATTAGCCTATCATCGTAACTTCTACATACAATATCCATTTGAGGTGATTGGTAGCCCACCAAAAATTTCTAGCTGAGAAGAAAACATTATGAATATCCTAGCATCTACCTTTAGCTGCATGCTAAGCACTGTCGCACCAAAAAAAGGTCGTTTAGAGCCTCAAAACAACGCCAAAAGTTTAGGACCTGAAAAACTATAGAAAAACTACCAAGATGTGGAACAATTCATAATTAGTGGAACATGTAGTTGACCACCAATATCTACCTGGATCAATTCCCCAATGCATATGGGATACATGGGGGGAATTAGAAAATCAAGAGTTGACAATTCATGTGAGGAATAAATCAATGGTTATTGATTGTCTATCTTCTAGAGGCCATAATGATATTGATGTACAAATAGAGTAAACGAGAGCTCGTAGGAAATATAGATACATGAATAAAAATTTGGAATTGGTTTCCATGGATAGAATCATAACTATAATTCCCTAAAAATTAAATTATAGTAGAGACTATTTTCTATCGTGGCAGCTAATTAGTTTTGGAAAATCATTTATTCAAACAAGTTTTTGAGGTTCTAAAGTGGGTCCCATTTAATGGCACAAATATATGAGTTCACATTTAGAAAGGGGAAACTAAAACCCTAACCCTAACCCTAAATAATCTTCAAGAAGATCAAGAGAATATTATAAAGGAGAAAAAGAAGCATATTTAAAGGGTTGACAGTCAGGAGATTTTACAACGATGGAGAGTTTGCAAGAAGATTTTTTGGCTTTCCAAGATTTTGTGAATTAGACTTCTTAACTTTCTTCCTCAAATTTATTCTTAATTCTTTCCATAAATTTTTCCATGAATGTTTGGCAACACGAAGCTCTGGGTTTGATGATCCAGGTGGATATTGGTGGCCACCCACCTGTTCCAAATTACAACTAGCTCATTTTGACAGTTTTCAGTTCAACACGTTTCTCTATAATGGGGAAATTTATTTGTAATTGTGGTTTCTTCACTTCTCGAGCTATCCTGAATCCCTACACAACATCCAAGTGGATAATGGTGCATGCCCACCTATTCCAACTGGCTTATTTTGAAATTTTCATGTCACTACATCTTTCTATACTTCCAAGGCCATTTTGGGGCCCTAAAAAATGTTTTCTTGGATTTCCATAGTCAAACTATAAATATAGTTAGATTTTGATGGCATAATGTGTATTTCTTGAAAATACCCTTCCAATGGGCTATCACATGCCTAAACCAGAGATCGTATGCAAACATTACGACCTTGAGAAGTTGATGTACTAACTTACCTCAATGGGGCCCACATGACTTTTCGTGCCTCATCTCCTAGGGTTAGTTTTTTTGGATTTCTAGGGTTTTGGAATTCATGTTTATCATAAAAATTCCTTGAGAGCCTCATTGTAATCATCATTTTCTTGCAAATGAGCATAGTCATCACATATCTTCTGAGAGATAAA
>SNQJ01S0247401.1:0-13064 GCA_010110895.2 Picea sitchensis
TTATAGGCATGGTCAAGTAACTTGTTGACACTCCGGACCATACCAGGGTCAGAAATTGGTCCTCCAGACACAATTTCTCCTCTCACCCTCGGTCCAAAGACCACTCAACTGGCCCATCTAGGCTCAATGTCGAAACCTTGGATTTGATACCAAACTGTAACGACACCTTTTTATGTTACCAAGGCTTACTCTCTCTGATACCAAATTGTAACGCCACTTTTTCTGTTACCAAGGCTTACTCGCTCTGATACCAAATTGAAGCACCACTTTTCACATAACTCACACAGGCATTATATAATCCACATGCAATTAAGCTCAGAGTAATCATAAGAATTATTACTAACATAAATAATCCATGGAATTAACATTAATCCAAATTCACAACAGAATACATGATAATTATAATACACAGAGATACAGAAACGTAATTAAAGCATCATCTGGTACTTATCTTTGAAACAGTGGTAGTTCCACCAACCAAGTGCAGGCCTTCCACGAACCTCCTAGACTTAGACCACATTGCTCGTCAGCTTAGCAGTGGGTCACCCCTGAGATGGGACTAAGCTCCACCCCCAAGGCAGGGAGTCCTAGGCTAGGCTGAGTTTACAAGGAAAACACACAGTCACAAGGAAGGAATTCTCTCCTAGGAACCACTCATACTCACTGCCCACAGACTCTCCTTCCCCACATGCCTATTCCACCCCATGAGTATACACCTTCTCTGTCACCTAGATAGTCCTTCGACTGCTAACCTTCCTTGCCTTGGGTTACAACAATAGACTAGACCAGAAATCTCCGAGCTCTGTGGAAGCTATAGGGTTCCTTCCAGGAGTTCTCTCCTTCCTCTGCGCACTCTCTCACCTAGAGAGAATCCCTCACAGGCTAACAACCCATTCTTCCAACCTCAATCACCTCTCTCACCTGGAGAGAGTGTTGTACAACTGGCCAACAAGCCCCATGTAGTCCAGCACTGTGTGGCCACAACAACCAATGGGGAAAGAAGACACGGGCTTTCCAATGGGTTCAATAATGGCAGATGGTCTCACGGATATGGCTTCGGACAAAAGTCCACACATAGGCTCGATGCTCAGACAGAGGATGCTTCGGATTTTCAGAAATTAACACTAGTTATTATGAATCAACACACAGAATTTTCAGAGATGCATGACGAGTTGTCCACGCAGGGATAAATTCAAACTCTACAGTTCACAATAGGATGTATGGCTATCTCAGAACAAACACATGCCTCTTTCCCGGTTCAGAGGATGCACGAGGGTATCTCTGCAGGGTCCGACAGTTCACACTCAAGCAGTCAAGTCGAATGGAGGAGGAACCCATGCAGGAGTCGACGAGAATGGAAGTCAAACCCGCAATGCGGCTCATCTCAGCCCTTTTATTTGCATGATTCTAGGTTGACACTTGTCACCCATGCAACTGCATGCATTCCTTCAGCACGTGTTCCTTTCATTTGGAAGTCACATGTCATTCCAAAAGAACTTAGGATAAAAACATACTAATCACATGTCTTTTGGAATAATATTAAATTAGTATTCCCAAGACTTAATCCCCCTAGGCTTAACACTTAGCCCCTTTTTCCCACCTTCCAGCCCCTAATCCCTTGCCCTCTCTATGGATGCTTAGTCCCCCATCACTCATTCATCGTGTCGGCCTGCACGCAGTGGTGTTTATATTTTTATTAATTCTCTGCATGATTACATATACAAAAGCAGGCTCTTGGCCTTAAACACTTAGGCTCCCTGGCCTAATAATGACATAAGCCCCCAACTTATATAAACTTGTCTCACCAACCTATAAAACATACTTACAATTCATAATGCAAGATTTACCTCAGGGCTCGGCCTTGGGGACATTACATCTTCTGTGTCTTGTCTTTTGATTTGATACATCTCTTCTAACTTTATCCATAAGTCTTTGGCAGATGTGCATAGTCCTATGATTTCCTTGACGGTATATGATAATCCATTGAGAAGAATCTTTAATGCCACTTCATTGATCTCCCTTACTCTTCTTTGGATTGTAATATTGGATATATTCTTTGATATAGTTAAGTCCCAGGGATTTCTTACTACTGAATTCCAAACTTCATATCCTTTTGACTGCAAATACTGTTTCATATTTTCTCTCCATGAGGAATAATTTGTTCCATCAAATAAAGGATCTTCAATTGCGGAGAGAGCCATCTGTCCACCCATTTCTTCAGGATCTACTTTCCAGTGGTTAAATTGCGCTGAAGGAACCCACTCTGATACCAATTGTTGAAAACACCACCCACACTAAGAGGGGGGGTGAATTAGTGTGTGGAATTTTCTAACTTTTCTTCTTTCAAGTTAGCAACTAAAACATAATTGAATAGATTAAGAACAGTTAATTCATAATCACAATGGACAAGAGACACCAGATGTTTGTGTAAGCTTTTGTATAATTGATATGTATATATATGTGAATATAGTAATATGAATTTTCCCAGCACCAACTATTTTGTATCAGCACCCACTGAAGTACGGAGCACCAACTCTCAAGCAAGACCCAACTTGCCACAATATGCAGCTTCTTGATAGAACATAGTCTATCCAACTAGAGTTCATATAGTAGTTCAACCAAATCTAGTAGCAGTGATCCATTATTGAATAAATTATGTTTCATGATCAGAGGTATACCATCAACACTCATTACTGCACTTCATTTTCTCTATGAAATTCACGCCTTCTTCACTTTGTCTTTCCTCTGATATTCATGTCTTATTCACTTCGTCTTTCCTCTGATATTCACGCCTTCTTCACTTCTTCTTCTCTCTGATATTCACAAGGACCTCATGTTCGTATCCGATTCATTTTTCTCTACACGCCACTCTTACTCAACAAGTCTCTCTTTTCCACAAGCCCGTCTACTTCCACAAGCACACAATCCAGCGAACCAATCATGGTTGTATTTATATTTGCTTTTTCTCAAAACAAATTTTAAGTTATTGAGCCGACTTGTGAAACAAGTTATAACTAACTTGTTTATTTACGACAAATTTTGGGACCACCAGAGATCATCATTATGGGTCTTCATCTTTACACCTGACATCCCCTTTACTTTCAGAAATCGATCATAGGTATGGATCAATTTCCTTTGTCTCTATGATTACTGAAATTGACGCTTCCTTCAAACCATGTTCATATGATCATTGGTGTAGAACCAAAGGATTATCAATTTAAGCGATGCATTACATTATTCCCTTTAAATATCTTTACCATATGACCAATGGCGGTGACCTCACGTGAAGTGAGACAAGGGCTTGAGTGCTTATCAATTCAACGATCACGATTCAATATCCTGATGATATGGATGATTTTTGGGACTTCGAGACTTCCAACCTTTCAAATATCTCGAATAAAATTTCGTCGAACATATCAGACGGTTCACATTTATATCATGGAACCAGATCAATGGTCATATAATATCTTTACATCTATCCTTTCATTTCTTAATCCGACAGCCAAGAATTAATCAAGTAATGATATGGATGGCCACCATTTAATTTGGGACTTCGGCTATTATGCTTATGCTATCCTTCCATTGCATTTTGATCAACGATTGAGAGTGCACCTGAAGTATTCTTCAGATCGTATGACCCTTGTCCACTTCGGGACTTCGACATTCGAGACTTCAGAGGTTTCGAATAAACACTACTCCATTTTCCTCTAGAGTGATCACCTGTTGAGTAAGTCATAAAACAGTGAAGATCGCTTGTTGTCTATTAGTGCTTCCACTTACACTATCCTTCCACGGTAGTACATCGACAGATGAGAATTCTCCCGAAGTGATCTTCAGATCATATGTCTCGTGTCCACTTCAGGACTTTGGCATTTGGGACTTTGGGACTTTGGGCAAGTGTTGGTGGTAAAAATCTCAAGGAAAAACTCTCGTAGTGTCGTAACTTTCTTACGTCACTTGATGATGTGTCACGAGCTGAGTAGCTGCCATGTGTCACTTAGATTCATGATTTTCACGTACCTGAAATGTCAATTCAACTTGACACTTGTCATTCTTTGACTGTGCCATGTGTACTTGCTGACGTGGACTGTTGATGTGGTCTGTCACAGTTTCTTACTGATGTGGTATGTCGATGTAGATCTCCCGATGTGACACATATTCATCTCCTTGATCTAATGGTCATAACAATATCCAAAGGGTATCTCAGATCGACGATTGACAGTGACTTCAGAACTTCATCCTTTGGGACTTCGAGACTTTTGACATTTCTTGTTGGTGAAACTCCTGAAGTAATTCTCCCAGAGTGACGTAACTTGCTTACGTCACTTGTTGACATGGCATGAGCCAATTTCCTCTAGACACTTGTCATCATTTGATTATGTTATGTGTACTTGATGATGTCGTCTTCTGACGTGGTATTCCACATGTCCTTGTAGATGTGGTCTGCTAATGTGGTCTGCCACATGTCCTTGTAGATGTGGTATGTTGTGTTTCCTTGCTGACGTGGTCTGCTGACTAACAACCCTAATCCAACAGTCATCATATGTCCTCCAAATACGATGGTCCTTATTCATTTCGGATTTCCGGCTCTTAGGGCTCCAGGTCTTTCAAATCTCAAATTGAAAACTCTGAAGTGAGATTTTTCCATAGCTTAACCTCCTCACGTATTTATACCCGAACCAAGTGTTGTTCATCAATCATGATCCTAGATCGATGGCTTGATCTGTCTGCGATGCATCTCTTCTATCTTATCTTGTCCTTCCACTTAGAGTGATCCAACAACTGACAAAAATTCACATAAATGATATCTCAGATCTTTTACTTCGCTTATCCTATCCTTCCACTCAAAATGATCGGATGACTAAAGGGAATTCGGGTTTGATCCGACAGCTGATGGGTATTCGGATAATCGAACTCTCACCCCTTTTACCTCTCTTAACCTATCCTTCCACTTTAAAATGATCCGACGGTTGACGAGAATTCGGGTTTGATCCAACGACTGACAGGTATTCGGATAGTCAAGAACTCATCCTTTCTCTTATCCTGTCCTTCCACTCAAAAGTGATCCAATGATTGATCTGGACTCTTTGAAGCAGATTAACGGTCGATGATGATTATGGAACCAAAAATTACAAGTGATTTAACTCAACACCCAAACTCCACAATTTGAAGTTGTGCATTGTTGGTGAGTCAACCACAATCGTCGATTCGAAGCTATAAGATCAGATGTTCCTAACTAATTGCGAGATTGGAACTAGCGTGATATTTAATTATCCTTTTGATCTTTGAAATCTATCCCTTTCATTGATATGACGATTTCACATCCGATGGACACAACTCAATCCGACTTAATCTGATCATTTGTTGGATCAACCGAAGTCGTCGATATTCAAGTCTATGAGATATGATGATCTAGACCAATTGTGGGATTGGAACTAGTGATTCATTTAATTCTCCTTCTGATCTCCGCAATCTATCCCTGTCGTTGATCTAGCTTGCGAATTCGATGGTCACGATCCTTCAATGGTCCTCAAGCCCACGGTCACTCATATGACCGATGTCCATTATATGAGATGATCAACACCATCAATTTCTTGATCGGACGACAGCTGAGGCTTCTCACCTTTTCTTGTGCATTGCTCGACTTCTCAATATTTCCATTGATCCCGAAGATACTTCTGCAATGCGCTCTTCCTTTTGAGATTTGATCATCATTCGCTTCTGTACTACGTTTTCCCTTCTGAGATTTGGTCTTAGGAACATTGTTGATCCTATCGTGACCAACAATAATCACGAATTGCTTTAGCGTTAAGGTGATGTTCTTCTATTGATATTTATTATACTTTTCCACCTGAGATTAACGTTGTTGCTCTGCATATTGTTTAACATTCTATTTGCTAACTGATATATTGTTGACATCAATGACAATCTCATCTATGATAATTCATAATCAACAAATCATCACATCGACTGCTGACATCAATGACAATATGCCCAACACCACAAAGAGGAGATGCTAAAGTTGATAATGGAGCATAATGCACATATAAAAGAGATGGAGGCTGAGTTAGATAAATTGGTCAAAGAGAAAGAACAGAGTGTGCAGATGGATGGTATCCCACTGGATGCATTTCCTCTCACAGGAGTTATTACAACAACAACTGTGACAACAGATATTCCATAAACCATCCCAATGAAATTTCCAGATGCTTCTGAGAAGCTGGTAAAGTCAATGGAGGACATGTCCCTTCAAGGGGAAGAAATCATAAAGTTGAAAGAAGAAGTAAAAAAACTCCAAGACCTAAAGTCCATGTTCTAGTATAGCTATAACACAGAAATGCATAAATCACAAAGACTCAGTCAAGAATTACAGAAGTTGTAGAAGGAGACTGTCATGGCTAAGACATTATCGAAGGCCAAGGAAAACATCTGGATGGATATCAACAAGTCAATGGCAGAAATATGGACATTCATACAAATTGTTTTTGAACAACATGAACTGGTACAAAAGGCCATAATAGATATTGAAAAGATAAGATAAGACTTAGGGGAGAGACCTATAGAGGCTAGAGATCTCATCAGGTTCCTAAACTCCAATACTAAGAAGGAGTTAGAAACATTGGAAATTGAAGACAAGACAGAGAATATCCTTGAGGTCAAGAAGGTCTTGACCAAGAAAGGATTAATACTGTAGCTAGAGGAGAAATCTTAGATGATGGACATTGGAGTATAGATATTTTTCAGCAAGGTGGAATCACTACACAAGAAGGGACTCCCTAGACTACTAGTAATCAATGACAAGATCACCACCCTGTCAGACTACAAATAGAAGATAAATACAGTGGCAAAGGATTATTCCAAATTTGTAGGAATACAAGGAAGCATTACTGGCAAGGCTTTCCTAGAAACTTTACAGTTGGACCTGAGCATCCAACATGAGATAAAACATATTTTTATTGCAAAGCCCACTTTTTCCAAGTACACTGAGATGAAGGAAATATACAAAAAGTTACTCAAGGTTTCCATCCCTAGTCAAAAGAGATGGGATGACTTGTGTTCTTTACTTGAGTAAAGGTGATGTGGAGTTCCGAGTTAGCATGGAGAAAACATTCAAGTCAAAGTTATGAATCATCAACTACTTCCCCCGGAATCAACACCAAGGATTCGAATAGATTAGCAATATTCCTAATATTTTGTAATTTGTAATCTAGTTAGTTAGATTTTCTCTTCACAATATCCTAGTCATTAATAATGGGATCAGATGTAAACTATTGTATAAATACTTCTTCCTTCGAAGTATTGAGGGTTGATTTTTGCACCCAATGAGCTATTTGTGTAATCTTTTCAAAAGGATCGACGAGTAATAAAAAAGATTTTCACAGGATTATTGTGTCTGATCGTTGGCGATGTTTATCTTTCTTTGTTAAAATTTTTAATTTTCTATGTGATAATTATGTTTTCAGTTTCTAATCATTAAAAGGAATTTAAAGAAAAAAAATTGTTTGGTACACTATGTTTCTGGTCTTTTAATGGTCTATATGTTCTTCATCTGAAGTTAAGTAGATAAATTCTTGATTGCTTCTTTACTCAATGGACTCTCACATCTTTTTATGTCTTATTCACCCCATTTGATTCTAATAGATCCAATGTGTTGACGAGAAAAATCGCAACGAGTATTTCGCCCCCAAATTATTTGTAAAGCCTATTATTTAAACTATGCTAATGATATATAATACAAGTAGGTGGGACCCCCTTGTAGAATGGAGGCTCAGAATTGGTCTTATCACACATTTTATGATGTTGTTTCGATGTTTCTTACAGGGTTCTACATGATTGATGATGAAGTATTGGTTTTGTTTGCGACATAGTGGCAGATGGATAATGCATTTTATGTGTTGACTTTGTTATTCTAAGCTCTAAAAGTCCATGTTATGAATGGATGATATTTACTTTTATTACACTGATATTGTCGCCATGATTCATTATCTGTTACACCTTCACAAGACATATGTTAGTAACAACAAGAAACGAGAGCAATGGAAAGGGACTTATGAAAAAAAATCCAAGAAAGAGAACTATACTATACGATGCTATGTTATACTATGTGCAAATGAAATTAAAAGGAATTATTGTTAGTCCTAACTAGAAATGTTAGTGGCTATACGATTTATATTGAGTTATATTGGGCACATTTGATATTGGTTATAGTATGGTCTTGGCAATGGTTAATATGGATTGGGGTGGTGCAATTGGCAAGTAATATGTGCAAGTTTCGAGGCATGGAATTAATGGCATGGGATTAATGGTATTGTTTTAGCTGGCTATCGTGTACTACAAAATTGAATGGAGTAGAGGATGGAAGCAACATGCAGTAAATGCACGTCACTCCATACTTCTCCCACTGGATCGTCACCCTAGATTGGGTACTGTTCATTTGGTTTTGTTATGGTTAAGCTCTGAGATTCAGGCATAGAGGGAACTACTTGACCAACTCGCATTATTAAAGCCATTGGTTATAGGTATGGTTCTTTTTTCCCATCCATGAATTCGCTCTTTGTATGAAATAAATGTTGCCTCGGTAATGTATTGGTTTGTGTTTTCCTAAGATTGGAAACTGTGTAAACGCGTGGGTGTTTTCTCTGGAACGACTATGTGTGTTATTCGTTTGCAAATGGAAAATTGGTGTTTGAAGTTACGATTTCATTGGCTATTCCATGTGGTGGAAACTGTGATGGCTCCCTATTTTATTTATGGGTATTTTATTGGATGGTTTTGCTCTTTTTAGATTTGTTTTCTACCTCCTCATAGTTATGGTAACCATATCCAGTTGTATTCGATGTTATGGGGTTGTTGTGTATGTTTCGAACCACCTCTTGGTCATTGTATATCTTTTTTATCTGGTCGTGGTCTTATTTTGTGGTATTGGCATCAACATAGTTGGTTATGTGGTGGCCATTATGCAAAGAAGTATGCTTTAGGTTTGATTGGTAGTACATGGGTTTGCATTTATATCGACATTGTTATAAATGGTTTGACTCTTGAAAAGCATGAGGGTTTGTCTCTGTGCATTCTTGGTGTTTGTTACTGTCCAGTGAGCAATTGTTGCTCCTCTGCATTGTTTTCTACCCTATTTGGTGTTGAACTATCACCCTATTTTACAAAGCTAAGGATTATAAGGCTTTTGGTTCCACCATGATTTTCTCAAAGGTTCTCACCTACTATTGATATGGACGACCTCCAGTCTCCCTATGTTTGGTGACCGAGCGAACCCTTGATTATTTCTTATGTTCATTGGTTACAGAGCCCAATTTTGATAAACTCAATCAGCCGTACTCTGTCGAGTATCTTGTTTATTGTCATAAGTTTGTTGAGTAGTATTGACAATGTATTTGATTATTGGCTCGTCTCTGTTTGATCGGGTTGTTGGAGATTTTTAATTGGAAATGATAATTGGTATACAGTTGTTGCCTCCTTTTGTTGTGTCAATTGAATCGGTAACTCAACATTGTTATAAATTGATTGATTGGGAGTAAATGGTAATGTACAGTCACAAAGATGTCTCTTTTCGTTATGTGTTGGTCTATGTGTTCCTATAGCATGGTATCAATTGAAGTTCATGGCTGTTGTGTGTTTAATTTGTCCCAACCGAGATCATTACTAATTGGAAAATTAATGTTTGAGACTTGGTTGTTACTGTGTATGGTTTATGGAGACATCATCCATCATTTTGTTTTATTGCACCATCAGAGATGAAGCACGAGATTTTTGTAGTATGGTCTCATTGCAAGTTTAATTGTTAATATTGTCAAAAGAATGGAATCAGACATGTTTTAAAAGAGTCTGTTAAACTCATGAAAGACCCGTGTCTATGTTTGATTTGAGAAATTGCAAATTATTGGCAATGGTTGATATTTTTATATGTTGAACATAGTTGAAGCAATATGACTGTGTGTTCCTTGGATTTTGTTTTAAATATAAAAGGGAAGTAAATGAATAGAAACAAAATCCTATTAACAGGAAGTTTGAAAGGCATAGTGATCCTGAGTACGATGATACACGGTGTTAATATAAAAGGGTTGAAGATTTAAATGTGGGACAGTGAACAAGTTTTAACACACAAAATTGTTTAATTGGTCACAGTGATTGTTTAATTGGTCACAGTAATTGTTTAATTGGTGTTAGATCATTTTGCATTAAATACATAACTGTTTTATGGATTAGTTAATTGATTTTACGAACAATATTCTCTATTTTCCCTACCATTGATTCACTTTTTGCACATTAAAATCCCCTCGCCTTCCCATATTCACTATCCACCCCCTATTCCTAAAATTTAATTATAGTTAAGATGAATTATGTATTATGGCAGTTAAATGATCGTAGGGATGAATTACAGTGATATATTCTTTTGGTTTACGATACAGTTGATTGTTTGATGTCTGTGAGTAGTAATCGTGATCTTTTCCCCTCATTTTAACATTTTTTGCTCAATACAACCCCTCACATATCCCAAAACTCTTGTTCACCCCCTTCTCATCGACAACTATTAAAATATTTGTATGGATTGGATTGCATGAGTCTGATATGTTGTTGAGCCAAATTTTATTTCATATTTAAAAGAGTTGTCATGTATGGTTGTTAAAGAAACTATTTTCTAATCAACAATGCATACAGTAATGAGATTTTTCAGCAGAGGTAGCCATGGTCGGGGTAACCAAGGAAGAGGAAATTGAAACAAGGGCCCTAGAAGGCCAAGATTCTCTATACACTTTGATGAAAACTCACAAGAGTTAGGCCAACTATTTCAAGCTAGATTTTTTAACTAGATTGGGCAAGGAGTGGTCCAACCTAGGCTTGAAAGGCCTCCCTTCGAAGCCCCACATGTCCCTAGTATCCCAATGCCTCCTCATGTCTCACTGCAACCTAAAGTCCCTGAAAACGATGGATGGAAATAGATTTTACACCCGAAAGTCTCCCAACATCGTGGCTGGCCTAACTTATCTCTACCTGCCCCTCCACCTGTTAATCAAATTTCCCAAGCTGCCCCTATCCACTCACCAGTACATTCTTCCCATGCAAGCAAAGGTTAAAAACCGAGGCCCACCATGCTCCCGACAAAGGAAAATCTGTTGTCGCCCCTTCCTCACCCTCAAATGACTCTGCCAAGTCCGTGTCCTCCCGCATGCATTTGAGAGATTATTTCTCTCATGTGATCAATGATATTAGGCCTAAAGGATCCACACAACCTAAGGAAAATTCATAGAGATCAAAAGGTGATAGCAACAACAAGGGAAAGATTGCCTACGAGAGTGGAAATATGGATTTTAAGTTTTTATTTATTAATTGTTGAGAACAATTGACTTCTGAAATTTTGGAAACAACACTATTTTTTGGATACATGGGTAATATATTTTTGGAAATAATTTCAATTATCATTGATATAAATTGTCAAATATGAAAGTGATGATGGGAGTCACAAGGAGGGATGTTTTGTTTGAATAACTAGTTGTGTTATGATTGTTAAAGAATTAAAGGGAGTCACAAGGGGTCCCACCTACGATTTATTATTTATTAAAAACCCTTATTATAATTTTATTACTTTTCCCCCTTAACTAAAACGTTGGTTGAGTTTTAGTTAACTTAACTAAAGAAGTAGTTCAACTACTTCAACCAATTCTAAATAGCTTAAAGGCAAAAGGGAAAGGAGGAACAAAGGAGAATAGAAGGAGAATCTTACTAAGGTTTTCTCTTTGAGTTTTGTTGAGATAATTAAGTTTTCATTCATTCCTTAATTCATTAGAAGCCTACTTCATTTTTATGATAGCAGGGTCCTATTGTAGACAACAAGATTCAGGGCTGAATTACATCATTCAGAAACTTGTTTTTCAGAGTCGTTGATCTATCTTTGATAGTCTATGTAGAATTGTCTGTTTGTGAATTAAATTTCATGACTGACAAAGGCTATTGTGCATAGTTAAGTGGGTAGAAATCTGTGGCAAGATGATTCAACTTTTACAGTTTGGTTTTTTACTTTCTGTCAGAAGTCCTTTTTTATGTTTCATTGAGGACATCTAAGTTTGACTTTGGTCCAAAACTTCCTCAGGAAATTTTGTAAAGAGAACAATGATTTTGATGAATTGGAATTAAATAAATGATTGTTTTATGACTCATATGTTATGATTATTGACTTGATGTCTTTACTTTTGTCTCTATATTTATTTCAGCATTTGTTAGGTTCAGAAAAGCACATAAATAATGAATTTTTCAGCAAGCTTTTATTTATAAAAAAACCATCCTTAGCACTTGTGATCAATACTTGTGAATTAGGATACCAATTTTGATGGCTATAAACATAGGGTGATATTCCTTTCTATATTTATTTAGCCAAGTAGGATCTAAAAATGCTTGAGTAAGATCATTTCATATATTTTGATCAACACAATAGTCTCACGACCTTGCCCTGTGAAGGAACTGTTATCGCACAGTTTGTAGGAAAGGTTTAGGTAGCTTGAGTCAAGGCTTCAAACTGTCGTAACAGGAGCTTCCCCACCCACTGTCACCTCGATGGGGAGCTCTTTCTATTTAGGGTGGCTAATCCCAAGGGAGATGTCCCTAGTAATCTGGGTTTTCTGAAGGAGAAGGATCAAGGTTTAAGGTTTCAAAGTTTAAGGATAGGCTTCCCTTCACAGATTACTGCCAATATGATAGTCAAAGAGAAAATCTTCCAATGAATGGCACCTGTTTGTGAGACAAGACAAATAAAACTAAAAGAGTGTGCTGCAGTGGTTAGTACTTCACAATATCAATGGCTATCTTTTATACATATGAGAATTAATGAAAGTAATTATTGACGAAGTCAATGATTGCAATAAAATCTTATATTTTATGTCACTTCTTCAATAAATACACAAGAGATACTGGCATTCAATGTGTAGAATCAAAACTTTGTATTATCACAATGCAAATCTGCTCATATTAATATTGTTGCTGCGTCAGTATTGCAGAAATAGGGTGACGTCAGCCCTAGTAATAGGTCAAAATTGAATACAAAGAGTAGGACGTTT
>SNQJ01S0247403.1:0-13064 GCA_010110895.2 Picea sitchensis
AACTCAATGCATCAAAAATGAAAGAAAAGTTTTATCATCATATAAATCCAGATCACTTGCGAGCAAGTGTCCTCAAAGAATAAGTTAGGTATGTGCGCCAGAGCGGGATGTTACACAAATATCTTATCATCACAATGCGACAAAAATAGCCTTGTTGTCACAATATGATAAACACATCCTTGTCATCACTATGTGATTAACATAGCCTTGTCTTCATAGTATGACAAACATAGAATTGCCATCGCAGTGTGAGGAGCATAGCCCCTTCCTTACAATGTAACAAAAATAGCCTTGTCTTTGTAGTGTGACAAACATATCCTTGTTAGCACAATGTGAAGAACATATCATTGTCATCGAAATGTGATGAACATAGCCTCATCATTGCAATTTGATGCAAATATCATGTCATAGCAATGTGACAAAAATATCCCATCGTCACAATGTGATGAACATAGCCTTGTCGTCACAATGTGACAAAAATATCATGTTGTTGCAATGTTACAAACATAGCCTTATCGTCGCAATGTGATGAACATAGCCTTTTGATGGCAAGTCTATGACATTTTCATCACATTGCAACGATATTAATACAGTATTAATACATAGGATATGTTCGAGCTAGGCTATTTACTAAGTATATGTATTAATACTTTATTAAGTCTATGTATTAAGGATATGTATTAATACTTTAGTAATCTGTTACTAAGGTCATTAAGGTCCTAATAATGTATTACTAAGGTTAGTAAGGTCAATTTATTACTACTTTATTAATGTATTATTAATATATCCACAATTAATGATGGTCATGGTCAAACATAATTAACCATGTCAACCATACTCAACCATGGTCATTATCAATTAATGTATTAATGTATTAATACTTTAATAATGTTATTAATGTATTAATACTTTAATAATTTATTTATTAAGGTATTAATATTCCAGTAATGTATTTATTAATGTGACGAACATAGCCTTGTGACAACAAGGTTATGACCATGTCATCACATTCTAATGGTATTAATACGTAGTCTATGTTCGACCTAGGCTAGTTACTAAGTTTATGTATTAATACCTTATTAATTCTATGTATTAAGGCTATGTAGCAATACTTTAATAAGGCTATGTTCAACCTAGGCTATTTTTTAAGGCTATGTTCAAGCTAGGCTATATATTAATACTTTAATAATGTATTACTAAGGTCATTAAGGTCCTAATAATGTACTACTAAGGTTAGTAAGGTCAATGTGTTACTACTTTTTTAATGTATTATTAATGTATCCACAATTAATGATCGTCATGGTCAACCAAGGTCTACCAAAGTTAACCATTGTCATGGTCAACCATACTCAACCATGGTCATTATTAATTAATATATTAATGTATTATTAATGTATTACTACTTTAATGATGCATTTATTAAGGTATTAATACTTTAGTAATGTATTTATTAATATGACGAACATAGCCTTGTGACAACAGGGCTATGACCTTGTTATCACATTGCAACGATATTAATACATAGGCTATGTTCGACCTAGGCTATGTAATAATACTTTAGTAATGTATTAATGAGGTCATTAAGGTACTAATAATTACAATTACTAAGGTGAGTAAGGTCAATGTATTACTACTTTATTAATGTATTATTAATCTATCCACAATTAATGACGATCATGGTTGTTGATCTAAAATACTATTTTACAGTCTTAAGATCAACCGCACGAAGATATCAATCCCCCTGCATTTTTAGAGAGGTGGTACTCCTCTTTGGATGAAAGATTGGAATATTCTTTGTATGGTTTTGCAATGAATGTAAAGGGTGAATGCTAAAAAGAAAACCCTGAGAGTTATTCCAAAAAATCTAATATATACAAATGTAAAACCCTTATATATAGTTATACAAATTTACATCAGATAATTTAAAGAAAATATAAGATAAAGTGTGTCATAAGAGATTTGTGTCTACAAGGTTTTGGAGTCTCCATTCAACATACATTCTTTCTTTCTTGTAAGATAAAATGAACCTAGAATCCATTATGACTTTGCAAGAAGAATGGAAAAACAAAGATGGAAATGTCATTAGATAACTTTAGAAGAGTGCATCATTAAAAATCAATAAATAATATAATAGACACACTTTAAACATCTCATGCTCAAAATATCAAGTCTTGAGAATTCATTAAATTTATTCCCCAAAATAGCTCTTTGTAGAGGAATCAATAATAATATCCCTCATATGACAAATTTAACACTGTGAGGAAAAGAAAGTTGTCTCTGTAGCCTCAACAATTTTAATGAAAACTTGATAAACTATAATTAAACTGCAATTTCCTTTTTACAAGGAAAGATCTTATTCCTTTCGACATAAAATATTACAAGATGACTGAAAGATTTTGAGAAATAACTGCTCAAACCCAAATCTCCTTGTTTGTCTAATAATACATGAAAGATTTGATGGAAAGAAACAGAAAGAAGAACATCTATGTAGGAAAGTTTTAGTAGGAAAATTTAAAGAATCTTGGAAAGATAGATCTTTGTTTCTAACATACTCTTCACAACTATAGAAACCTATGACTTCCAACCCCTTGATAGTGTCTTCTCTTGCCCTTTTTAAAATCGCATTTCCATGTTCTTGAAGTAGTTAGGGTTTCCTTTCTAGAACTTTCCATAATTCCTTTATGGAGTAAAACACTTTTAATTAATCCTTGATTTAAGTCTCATTAATGAATTATGTCATTGAAATTTGTGCCTCCAAGTAGGTCCCACTTATTCCTTTAATAAAGTTTATTTAATAAACTTTATTATCAATTTTTCAAATTGACAGCCTTTAAAAAAAGTGGACTCTGTTTTAATTTTATGAGTAATATATTTGTTTTTTCAGCCATTAAAAACATTCTAAATGCAATCTTCATCCTTTCATATTTCCAACGAGTCCTCTTGAGCACAATTTGGAGTTCTGGATCTCAAGGTATGACCCGGGGAAGTTGAGTTATCAAACAGATTTCTCAGCAAGGCATAAAAATGTTTATGAGTGTTCTTTCAATTTCTGAGAAACATATAGCCAATTCCATCTCTTGAAACTTGTTCCAACATCTTCCTCATCGAATTACCTCCCATCGAAGTAAAGTTTGCACAATTTTGACTGCTGGATCTCAAGATACGACCTTCAGAAGATGAACGCTTAGCAACCATTGATCGATATTCACGAGGAAATATGGGCCCTTGATTTGAATTCTCCTTCCTCCTTTAAAAATTCGAATTTTGTTATAAAAATTTAATCCCATATGCATGGGACTCTTGGAGAATTATTGGTATATATTAAAAAGGTGTACCATACACCTAAGAGGAGACTTTGGAGACTTTATAATTCGACCTTCCATAGGTAATTAGTTAATTAATTAATATTTTGAATACTCGGTAAACCTCCACCTCATGTCTAGTCAACATGATGAGTCAACAATTCAAATGTCGCTATGCATTTTTGTGTGATAGGTCAATAATTTGCCACGTCATATCTCCATTTGTTTCCATGTGTCACAAGTTGTATGGTGCCATATGCCTACCATGTGTCATCCCTCCATAGGTTTCCATGTGTAGCGTTCTCACTAGATGCCATGTGTAACAAATAGTGCATTGTCATGTGTCATAATGTAGTTTGGGGAGTGAAATATTATGAAATATGGTTAAGTGTTGGAGAAATGGGAGAGGGGCGAGAGTGTGGAAGGAGTGAGGGAGGTGAGGAAGGAGAAATAAGGGAATGAGGGATGAGGATGCTGAGTGAGGGGAGGAGAGGAGAGGAGAGGAGAGTAGGTCCACATCGAGGAGGTCCACATGAGGGAGTGAAGAAGGTCGTGAGGGAGAAGAGATTAAGGGAGTGAGGGGTAATATCATGTAGAGGTGAGGGAAGAAAGGAGTGTAGGTCTGCAAGTGTTTAAAAATGGTTAAGTATGGGAAAGGAGGTAAGAGGAGAGGAGAGGAAAGGGAGTAAGTTAATGTGGAGCGGGGTAAGGTGAATGGCGAGGTATCCCTGAAAGATAAAATTAGACTAACTGTGGGAAGTGGGAAAACAAGGATGGAGAATCAAGAAAATCGAGAACTAAGAAAATGCTATGTGTGGAGAACCAAGAAAATGGAGTGTGGTTTCAAGAAAATTGTCATGGTTCCAATAATATAATCATGGTTTCAAGAATATCTTAGTTATGTTGTGCATTGAAAAATGTACTTTTTTTGGAAGTTAGACAAAAACCTGGATATATTGAGCATACAAGCTCAAATTTTAAATCTAAAAAATACATGACGAATGAGGGCTACACAATGAAATGATAATCTACCAAAATTTCATTCTTTTGATATGATTTTTTTTTTCTGTTATTTCAAGAGTGGGAAAGCTAGGTGATCAATGTTTTTGATCAACATTGGTCAACCAAGGTCAACCATAATTATCAATGGTCATGGTCAACCAAGGTCATGGTGAAACATAATTAACCATGTCAACCATAGTCAACTTTTCATTCCCAAAGTCAATGGAGGTCTACCAAAGTTAACCATGGTCATGGTCAAGCATACACAACCATGTTCTTTATAAATTAATGTATTAATGTATTAATACTTTAATAATGTATTATTAATGTATTACTACTTTAATAATGTATTTATTAAGGTATTTATTAATTTATTAATGTGTTAATACTTTATTAATGTTTTAATGTATTAATACTTTAATATTGATGTTTTAATATTATATTGATATTAATATTAATGTTTTAGTGTATTAATAAATGCATTATTAATGTATTAATTAATAATATCTTAATGTATTAATGTCATCTATAGTCATGATCATGGTCATATATGAATAACAATTATAAAACATGGTTAATCATTGTCATCCATGGTTCAACCATGGTGATGGTCAACCAAGGTCAACCATAGTGAAATTTAACCATGGTAATGGTCAACCATAATTAACCATGATCATGGTAATCGAAGGTCAACCACAATTAACGAAGGTCATGGTCAACCAAGGTCAACCATAATTATCCATGGTCATGGTCAACCATAATTAACCATGTCAACCATAGTCAACCTTTCCTTCCCAAAGTCAACCAAAGTCTACCAACGTTAACTATGGTCATAGTCAACCATAAAATACTATGCTCAAGATCAACCATGACCTTTGTCAATTTAAGTATTAATGTATTAATACTTTAATAGTGTATTATTAATGCATTCCTACTTTAATAACTTATTTATTAAAATATTAATACTTTAATAATGTTTTAATGTATTAATACCTTAATATGAATGTCTTAATGTTTTAAGATTAATGTTTTAATAATATTAATAGATTCATTATTAATAATGTATTAGTAGTTTAATAAGTTACATTGTCTTAATACTTTAATTTATACATTACATCAATGTAATAATGCATTTTTTAATGCATTAATATAGCTATAATTTTCAAATGCATAATATAAATATAAGCGGAAAGAAACCTAGCTTGGATCCATATAGTAATAAAGAGCATCAGAATGACAACCACCAAAACTTGCTATGTGACTAATGATATGATGAATATGCGACCCCGACGTCAATGTTCATATTTATTTTTATCTTTTAATGATAAAATTAGTGCATTAAGCCAATATATATTCAAATAAATTTATTTAAAATAAAACTTAAATAAATATTTATTTAAGTTTGGGGAAATCAAAGTTTAATTTGTTGTTTTGTGTACGGCCCAACTTTAAAAAAATCTGAAAACAGTATCGTGGGGGTAATAAGTAAGGTATACATTTTTGAAATATACAATTACATGGCTTTTGATATTACAAGCGCTTCTTAATAATTGAATTGAATATTTTATTAAACTGTATCAATTTTATTTTATTTTTAAGAGAAACAATTGTAGTTGTATTAATAGAAAAAATGTTAGTTTTATTTGTCAACAAATAATATATATCAAAGATTTCCAAGGCTGGTTGTCAAATGCTCAATACCCGAGATTTTATCTTTTCAATGTGGTTAATAGCCAAGAGCACTTCATTCCCAAAGTTCTTACATGAATTTATTAGCAAAAATTGCATATCAAAAACACAAAGTTGGGACTTTGACTTCTTGTCACGAACTTATAAAATTTCATGCACATACACTTACTCTATTATTATTACTTATATAAACTATATATTTATATAAGTGAATATCTCAACAATCTCTAACAAACCCCAACCAATTCTAAAATAAGCATTAATTCTAAGGTCTTATAATGCCTTCTCTTAATGCTTACATTATAAATAACAATACTGAAATCACACACTAGTATTTTTAGAGTTTGATCTCTATCTTGTCTGATTTTCACCAACATTTCTATCCACTTCTGAACTCTCATAGACTATGAATTTTTTAAACCATTCATTCGACCTACCGCTACATCCATTGAAGATACAATTGTTTCTCACAATCAATGATGAGTTCAAACCAGTGATGAATTCTTGTGCCACCAAAGAATGACAAAAACCATCAACTTAAAATATGTTACTTTGTTCTATGAGAAGCTCTCCATAATTCATTTTACAAACTAAGAATAAAACTAATACACTAATACATATTGACACTAATTCAAAAAAAAAAAAGACTAATATAGGTACCTCCTTCAAACCTCATTGAAACATTCTTCGATCATGAGCATAGAAAAACAAAAACTTCTTGAACATTCTTTTCTTTGGATGCACTGGGATGACATCTTGAACGTTCTCTTCTTCGGTTGCACTGGACCAACATCCACATATGAATCATCCATAAGCTCCTCCCATGTTACCAAATTCCTCGGGAATCCAAACTAAGTGTCCTCCTTGCAGATCACAACATAAACTGCGAGAGAAATGAGGAGATTCATGAAAGACCCACTCAAGGGAGAGAATCCCAATAATATGACATCGGGACGATGGAAGGACCAACTAATCTTAATATCACTCTGTCCTAATTTTTTAGACAATACGTCCTTCAAGTTATAGCAGTTGAAATCACCATTATTCATCTTGGGATGCCTCTTGTGAAAGAGAGCCTCGCGGGGATCACTAATCATATCCATGGCAGAGATATCATGAGATCCCAGATAATGTTCTGATCCCGTTTGAAGACACACATGTTTGAGATTGGGGGAATTGGGAATAAGAGAATCAAAGACATTTGCAAGCATTTTATTGTCCAAATTGCACGATTCATCGTCCCGCTTGGCTCCTTGGTCGATTTGGTGTAGTGGTAGATTTATGTCTCCTTCCATGCGCTTCCTTTCAAACTCAAGTAGTGATCTGTCCTTCAACCAAAAAACCAATCCATGCAATCACGCAAGAAATATTCACCCAGAAAACACACTCCAAACTAATCTACTCTCCTACGAGAGTAGATTACATCTCTATTCACATGCCCTCTCATGAGGGAGATACATAGAGAGAAACCTGCTGTGATAGCAACTTAGAAAATTGCACACACAAAACACTCACTCTATTATTATTATTTATTACCTATACAAACTCATATACAATACACTTATTTAAGTTTTGTCAAATCCAACTTATTTCAAATTTGGAGATAGACGTTGAGAAAATATATCAACAATTCCCAACTAACTCTAAAATAAACATTAATTCTAACACACCATTAGTTGGAAAAGTCATGGAGATTTTTTCTTCTCTCCTAATAAAGTCCAAACTTTTTTTTGATGTAATCTTTACTATTCCTACTAATCTTATTTAATCTCCATATTTTGTTTTTTTAATCCTCAAATTCTACCTAGCTTTTTTTCCAAGTAAAAAATTACTCAATTATATTAATATATAATTTGTTCTCACAACTTATTTATAATCACAATAAAGTATCCACTGATGAGAATATTTTTTTCCTACAGTGGTCTTCTATCCAACTAGAAGGTGAAAGAGGAGAGATGGATATAAAGTTATATAGACTACAATATGTCAAAAAGTTAGCAAAAAAATGAGTAAAGTACAAAATATTGTTGTTGCATATACTCAAGAACAAATGAATATGTTGTAGGCATTGTTCCAGGTACTAGTATATCTTTAGAGTATGGGTGGGGCCCTCATGTCCATAAAGCCAATGATTGTATGATATTATGCCTATTTTTTTCTGAAGTGTTTCCTTTGAAAGAAAGTTTGCTTCCTTGTTGTGCTCACAGTAGATATGAGTAAAATTGAACTTCTTGAAGTTGTGTTGTAGAAGTCTAATTATGTCCTTCCAGGCCAAGAGCGAGATGGCTTGTATCTTACCCTTGATGTTCAACCAATCTATGATAATTCTGGAATCCGTGAGAATTTGTAGGACTTCAATGTTTAATATGGAGGCCAAGTGTAATTTTGCCTAGGCACCCAATAGCTCTGCCCTTGTGTTGGTATCCGTGCCACAATAAAAATTCCATCTATAAGTAGAATCTTTTGTGATTTTGATCAATCCACCTGCACCACTCAATGAGCCATTGAGTTGTGTTGCTTCATCAAACCAACCTGTAGGTGTATCCTCTAATATATGTGGTGTATTTTTAATCCACTTTTCCATTTTAATTGGATGTATATATTTCCAATTTTTATACAAGCCAAGTGTCTTATAAGCAATAGTGCATACAGAGGGGGGCATATTTTCAAAAAAAAAATTGTTTCTATCCAGCCAGACAAATCAACAAACCAGTGATGGAAGAAATTTGAAGCAGTGTTCCCTGGTTGTCCAATAATCATAGCAGGCATATATAGAAGTATCGTCCCAAACAGTGCTTATGTGTTGATCGAGAGCAATTATGTCCCATACAAGACGAGTGAAGGGACACTTAGTGAAGAGGTGCAACATTGTTTCTTCATCATTGTAACACAGATGGAAAATGTTGGGACCAACCCATCCTTTACTTTAGAGGTTATCCCAGATATGGATTTTGTTTTCTACAGTTAACTAGATGAACAACTTGATCTTTTGTGGTAATTTCTAGGACCATATGTTTTTCCTCCAACCAAAAAAATTATTTTGCTAGAGTGAGTTTGTGACAGAAGAATAGATATTTTTGACAGTAATGTGTCTCAATCTATCGCCCCCAGACCACATAAGTTGATCCTCCATGTCTTGTAGTTGAATGTCCGCGCGTGTAAGTTATGTGCAACATTTTTCCCACTCCACAGTGAGCTCTGCCGATAGATCCAAATCAAGACTAGTTTTCCAGCCGTCGATAAGAGTCCCAATTCTATTATATTTCCTGGCTTGAAAGAGGTATTTGGTATTTTTTAAATTTCCTGGCTTAAAAGAGGTATCTGGTGTTTTTTAAATTTAGATGAGTAATCAGCTAAGGCGACAAGTAAGAGGCCCGGTCGAGTCTTAAAATGCATTCCCTTCCAGGTATAACAGTGTGACCAGAGTTAGGCTTCCAAAAAATCCATTGTGTTATCCAATTTTCCGATTTAACCAAGTTTCTCCAGATCTGTGAGGTTTCCCTTGTGGAATTTGTAGCAATCCTTAGCCAGGTTTCCACCAATACGTATGGCAGGTATTTGTCCTTAATGAAAGTGCTCCATATGCCTTCTTTTGTCAACACACGCCATAGTGAGTTGGTGGCCAATACTTTATTGAAATGGAAGATATTTATGATCCCCCATCTGCCCTTGTTTTTTGGTTTGGCCAGGGTTTCCCAGTTGCATAGGTGTTGCCTGTAATGGTTAGTGTTTCTCGACCAGAGGAAGTTGTAAGTTAGTTTCCTTAGTTTATCCAATACCAGGGTAGGTATAGTTGTGAGGGCCATCCAATAAACTGGTTGTCCTTCTAGGACATCTTTGATAAGAGTGTATCGGCCTCCTAAGGAGAGCCATCTATTGCACCAATGTCCAATTTTTTTTTCCACCTTTGTTATGAGCCAGTCCCAATATGTAGTCTTATAGTATTCAACTTTAATATAATATCCAAGGTATTTGAAACCTTGCAAAAGATGGACAAAGCTATAAGGGAAGATTCCCTTCAGTTGTTCCAAGGTTTGGTCTTGCATATTTGCATAGTGGAATGTCGATTTTGACCAATTGATCTATAATCTTGTGGTGCAGCAGAATATCTTCAAGATTTCTTTGATTTCCCTCCATTCCTGTAGACTATCATTGGTCATAAGAGGACGTCATCGAAAAATAGAAGGTACAAGATCTTTACAATACTAGAAACTTTGATCCCCATTAACTTTCCTTCTATGTGGCCTTTTTTGAGTAAAAGGATTAATCCTTCCATGACCAAGATGAACAAGAGCGGTGAGAAGGGGCATCCCTGCTGCAATCCTCTTCCACTATGGAAGAAAGTGGATGATTCTCCATTTACCAGCATAGAGAAATTTTCACTTATTATGCAACTCATGATCCACTTTATCGATGCTTGGTTGAATCCTGATTGAGTCAAAATTAATCTGAGAAAATCTCAGTCTATGCAGTCAAATTCTTTTTTAAGGTCTAGTTTTAGGATGAGTGCTCTTGAATTCTTGTTTTTTATGTTGTGCAAGCACTCTTGAGCAGTGCCAATAGCATCTAGAATTTTTTGACCCTTTAAAAACCCCAGCTGTTCACCTGACAGTGTCCTCAAGAGGATAGGTTTAATCCTATTTGCGATGATTTTTTATATTAACTTATAGCATAGGTTGTAGAGTGTTATCAGTCTGTAGTCGCCAAATGAAATTGGATTATTAGCTTTTGGAATAAGGGTCAAGATGATCAAATTCAGTTCCCTAGTCACCTTACCTCGGAGTCTGGAATCTTCCACTAGCTCCAATAGATCAGTCCCAACTAAATCGAAGAAATGTAGGTAGAATTCTACAGTCCAACCGTCAGGGCTCGAGATTTTGTCCTTTGTGAAGGATTTTAATGCATCCAAAACCTCTTGTAGTGTACAAGGACTATCCATAATAATAGAATCATCCTCTGTGACCAATCGTGGGAAGAGCCTAGCCACAGTGACATGATCTTGTATATTGTTGTGTAGTGTCACCTCAAAGTATGATTTGAAAAAGCATGTAGTTGTTGTGTTAATTTCTTGTTGTCTTCTATGTGTAGTGCCAATTTTGTTTTTTATATCCCAAATATGTTTTTTGTTCCTGCAGGAGCTTGCAAAATGGTGGAAATATTTATTATTGATATCTCCGCACTTTATCCAGTTTTCTCTCCTCCGTTGCCTCCAAAGAGCTTCTGCAAGCAACAACCAGTTCCTCTCAGATTTAGTTGTTTCAATTGTTGGTACCTACCCCTAAAGTCCCCATCTTGTGTGTCTTCTTGTTGGAGTTCTAGTAGTTTAAACTCCAATGCTTGTAGTCTATGTAGTGTGTGTTTTATGTGTAAATTAGCCCAGCTTTTGATATAGGCTTCTATATGCTTCAATTTCCATACAAAGCGATGTTGTATTCCTGGATCTGTCAGAATATGGGGTCGTTCCAAATTGTATTAAAAATAGTATTAAAATCTTCCTCATGCAGCCATCTTGAATTCAATTTGAAAGAGTAGGGAATATGATTAGCAGGTGAGACAAATTGCAGTAGAATCAGGGCATGGTCCGATAGGTAAGGAAAATCTACCCAAGATCTAACCCTGCCATCTCATGTTACAAGATTTTCAGAAATAATAAACCGCTCTAGATGCTTTAAAATGGACTACGGTCCTGCTCATCCATTGCACCAAGTAGGTGCCAAAACATATGGTGGGAAATCTACCAGATCGTGCGCTAGAAATAAGGAGTTAAAATATCCAGCCAAGGAGTCCTGAGTGGTTGAGGCTCCCCAAACTTTGCTTGCATTTGTAGTAAGATTCATGTCACCAATGATGGAGTCTGAGTCTTCTCGTTCACCAACATACATGAAATTTGTGGATGCAGGTTGTGTGTTCACTTCAGGAGAGTCCGACCTGGTGGATAGTTCAATCATAGTGTCCTCTAACTGTTCTTCATCCAAGATGCCAATGAAGAATTTTCTAAGATGGCCCGTTTGTTTATAGATTGTACATCTGAAGGGTATGCCTAGGTAATCTGTATTCTGGCGAGTGTGATGGCCTCTCCAATCAATATCAATGGATTCTAATAGTCCTTCATGTATGTCGATCTCCACCATTACCCTCTCTAGTTTCTTTTTCGGGCCTATGAGGGCCTTCGGGTCCACACTAATGAAACGACCAAGTGTATTTCCAATGGCCTCAGGAGATTTTGTATTCCAAAGGTGTAAAGGTAGACCAGGTAGAAGGACCCATAAATGGCGCATATGGAAGTAGTCCTGTGATGGGTCAAAGCTTATCTGCCACCATTTTAACATAAGGCTACCGTCGTCTATGGTCCAGAGATGCTCAAGTATGATAGTGGAGTCCTCTGGTGTTTTAAACTGGAAACAGAGCCAGCCTCTCATTAGGTAGGTGATCTCTAGTACATAACCCAGCAAAGGCCACCAAGTTGACTGCACCCACTCTGTTAGGTCAGTTCGATAGAGATGTCTATAGGATAATCTACCCACTAGAGAATAGAGACTCAATGATACTAAGTCTTCTAAACCGATGTCTGCTCCAAGAACCATTTTCCTTTTTGTCTTCTTCGTACACCATGGTCTTATGGCTATTTTTTTACCCTCGATAGTGTGTGCACCAATCGAGCGTTTGAATCCTGGAGTACGTACAGGTCTCACTAGTGTTGAGGTAGATTTCTCCCCTCGCAGGGTAGTAGTAGCAGGTGTTGGACAACTAAGAGGGGGGGGTGAATCAGTTGTTACCATGCTTAAACAATTATGCTTCTTTTAAACTCTTTGCAGAAACACTGAATGATGATCACATTAACGTAGGGAAATAAACAATGGCACATTCAGCATCAGTCACATATAAGAGAAACACAGAGACAGATATTTCCTAAGGAAACCCATACAGGGTAAAAACCTCTTTTTATTTATATGATAAGTAATAGTTACATTCTTTACATTATCATACATATGAGCGCCAACTCATAATGAGGCTACAACCTCTGTTTTGCAAACTGCAACTTGCTGAGAGCACCAACTCTCTGTTTTCTCT
>SNQJ01S0247405.1:2585-13064 GCA_010110895.2 Picea sitchensis
GGGTGAATCAGTTGTTACTGTGCTTAAACAATAATACCCATTTTAAACTCATTACAAAACACTCAATGATGATCACAATAATTTAGGGAAGTAAGCAATAAAGTATTAAACATCAATCAAACACATGAAATATACAAAAATAGATATTCCCGAGGAAACCCATAAAGGGAGAAAACCTCTTCTTCTTCGAATGATAGGCAGTCTTTTTATGTTCTTCACATGATCTATCTTTGAGCACCAACTCAATGTGAGGCTACCACCTCTATTTTATAAGCCGCAACTTGTTGAGAGCACCAACTCTCTGGTTTCTCTAGAACCCACTAGAAGGAAGCACCAACTCCCTGAGTTTTCCAACACCAACTGGATGGAATCACCAACTTCCATTCACACAGGCGCCAACCTGTATAACAGAGAACAATGGTTCTCCCTTGCACCACCCTACCACCCTATTTTTTCTAGCTACCACCAGATGGAAGCTACAACTCCCTGTGTTCAAGCACCCACTTGAAAATCTAAGGACAACAATCCTCCCTAACACCACCCTACCACCCTGAGATATAAATATTTTCTTTCTGAAATGTATTACAGTGATACAATATTTATCAATGGCTTACCAGTCTCATCAATGTTTGGCTACACTTCTCTACTTTGTTTGCGTCGGTGTGTTCCTGCTTGCATCTTCTTGCGCTTAAGTTATCGTGAAATCTGTTGTTTTTTCCATTTATGCTCTGTCCAACCTATGTTCTTCATCTCTACATTTTCTCCCTCAGTTCCTACTGTCTTCTTGATCACATACGGTTTGACTTGTTTTACCGAGAAACAACAACCTTCCTCTGTCATGACATCTTTCTTTTATTCATGCCCTCATCATCTGTTACTCTTAGAATCTCTAATGCCCATGTTGGGACTCTCAGAACGCTCAAGAGCCATGATTCCAGTGCCCCATAACAATGATTCAGTTAGTGTAATTGAATTGTAACTGATCAAGAGACTAAGAAGTGAAACAAAAACCCGTCGATTAGATTCGATTTGATCAGCGCCATTGAATTATACACGCAGATGAGTTTTGACTTTTCAATGCCTAACCTCCAATATGGAGCCTAGAAGTGCTATCTCCTTCCTCAATATTTCGATGATGTGAACTTGGGTAATGCTGTCATCTGACCATGTTATTGTGGGCATGACCAAAGGTGGTTTCAGGGAAATCTTCTTTTTGCCCCACAATTCACTACAGGGCTCCACGTATGCCTTTGGCGATACCATGGTTTTGATTGTGGCCCACTCACGAAAAATTAAGACCCGAGCATGTTCTAACCCTGCAATGTGACATGACTATCAATCTCGTGATCTTGATGGTGCTCCTGAATAGATGGTTCAGATTTGTTCTTTCATGATCTGCGGATCAAATCCAACCTCCTTAAATCAATGGCTATGATTAATTTCGTGATCCAAGCTTTAAGAGTTTTAAATCTCAAACCCTGCTTTCTTTCATACGCCAATCTTCTAGATTCGATGATCCATAGACACCTATCCTTCTCAATCGACGACTCTGCCTCTACTTCGAGAATATGACCTTTCAATGAGATCAACGATTATGCATCCCCTTTCTTGATCAACGGTCGAGATCTCCTTTGGGTCTCTGGACTTCTGAAATTTCAAATCTCAAACTCGCCATCTAGATAAGATGGACTAGATTCACTTCGGATGATCCAACACTTGATATTTTCTTCAGACGATCTGATGAACGAGATCTTCTTCTGATGATCGAGCAGTCGAGAATTTATTTCGTCTCTCTGGACTTTGGGGATTTCAAATCTCAAAATCATGCTATGAATCAGATGGCCTAGATTCACTTTGGATGATTTGACACTTGAGATATTCTTCGAATGATCTGATGACTGAGATTTACTTTGGACGATCCAACAGTCGAGAATGTATTTCGGCTCTCTGACTCTCTGGGCTTCAGGGATTTCAAATCTCGAACTGAATTCTTGAAGTGAGATTTTTCCAGAGCGTAACCTCCTTGCATATTTAGACCCAAAATGAATGACATTCTTTGGATCAAGATCTTAGATCAATGACTCGATCTGTTTGCGATGCAACTTTGCTTTGGATTAAATCCAATGGATCTCCATCTTTTCTTATCCTATCCTTCTATTTAATTCGATCCGACAGCTGACAAAAATTTGGGTGATTGAGATCTCAGATCTCATCCCTTTCTTATCTTTTCCTTCCACTTAAGGTGATCCAATGATCATCACATTTTATCTAGATCCAATGGTTCTTATTCATTTCAGATTTTCTGGCTTCGGGTAATTCAACTTTTAAGTTGCCAATTATTTCGAAGTGAGATTCCCCAAACAGTAACCTCCTCGCAACTTTTGATGTGAACCAAATGTTTTTTGTCGATCATGTTCTTAGATCGATGGCTTGATCTATCTTTGGTGCTGCTCTTCTAGCTTATCCTGTCCTTCCACTTAAAAGTGATCCAACGATCGTGAAGACACTTGAAGCAGATCAACGATCAAGGATGGTTGTGGAACCACAATTCATCACCAAAACTACACAATTTGAAGTTGTGCGATGTTGGTGAGTCAACCACAATCATCGATCTTTGAGGTTATAAGATCTGATGGTCATGACTAATTGTGGGATTGAAAATAGAACAATATTTAATTCTCCTTTCGATCTCTGCAATCTATCCTTGTCTTTGATCCGGCGATTGCGCATCCAACTGTCACGCCTTAATCCAACTTAATCTAATTTTTTGTTAGATCAACCAAAATCGTCGATATTTGGGTTTATGAGATCTGACGATCTAGACCAATTACAGGATTAGAACTAGCAAGTTGTTTAATTCTTCTTTCGCTCTCCACAATTCATCCTTGTCGTTGATCTGGCTTGAAGATCCGATGGTCATGATCCTCCAATGGTCCTCAAGCCCACAATCACTCATATGAATGACGTACGTAATATTAGACAATCAACATAGTCAATTTCTTGATCGAAGGACTGTTGAGGCTTCTCACCTTGAGCTTACGCTTTTCTTTCCGAGATTTGATCTCTACATACTGTTCGCTTCTCCTCTTGAGATTATTATTTTCCTATTCACCATCGTCATTGTTGTTCTTTCCATTAATGAAAAGCATACTCTTCCTATAGAAAAATGCCAACACAACCATTGGTTGTTGCAAGGATACGTTACAACAGATTGAAGAGTTTGGAAGGTAGAGTTTCAGGAGGCTTTGCATGGAGCAAAGTTCAGGTTCTCATGAAGTTGTGAAGAGAAAGGAGATATGGAACTTTGGATCCAAAGAGGATGCATGGAAAATATCCACACGGTTTAGAGGAAGATTCCTTCGGAGGAAAGATGAAGGAAAAGTATCCCAAATTATCGAAGGTTGGACTAGCAGAGAAGATTGTGGGCGTTGATATGAGAAGGATGTGTGTCATCAGATCATGGGATCCATATTTTCTCATAGAGTACACTTCATGATAAAAAGGAGTTTTCGCGTTCAGAACTCCCGAACGTCGAACCCTGGAGTAAATCATAGTCATTGGCTGTCGAAGGTTCGTGGAACATAGATTTGGTCCCAATTGAATTCGTCGATTCAGAGGTCAGGAAAATGAGAGTAAGTTGTTTGCAAACGATGTGAAGCATAGAGTTGAGAAGGGAGATGACCCACGGTCACAACCCGTGGTCATATTGGAGAAGATTCTAGGACGGAAGGTAGCACTCACATTTTGGTGTACCAACATAAATTGTATATGTGATCAGTGAATCCATTTGGACCGGGGGCCTTATTGAATTCGAATTGCATGATGTCTTATAAAATATCCTCCTCTGTGACCTTCTTGGTAATCTCATCATTATCCATGTCCTGAACTAAGTGAGGAAGGTAAGATAATGCATGATCTCTTATCCTACTTTCTAACATTCTTAACTCAGTATATAGAGACTCATAATGGGAGAAGGCTACCCTCTTGATGTCCTTGAAATGGGTGAGAGTGGTTTCATCATCTGGTTTTATTCCACATTATTTCCCCCCCTCTAAATATTGCATTGTCTATGGAAGAAGGTCATGTTCTGATGACCCGCCTAAAGCCAAAGGCATCTAGATTGCAATATCCAAATTTCTTCCTTCTTTTTAAGGGTGGCTTGAAGTTGTTTGTGATTTTTTTACTCTTCTTTTAACAAGGTGGGTGTGATATTCCCATTCTCCAACCAGGACACCACCTAGGCTATTTTTTCCTAAACTTGAAGTATTTCTTCTTTTGGGAATTTGAAGTTGTATTTGAACCAATATTTGATTGATTTTTCAAAGATATGAGTTTATGTTCCCAGATGTGAATAGGGGAACCAACCACTCAATGAAACCAAACAAAGGAAACCAAGGGAAGAAAAGAGTGGTTAATGAACCAAAAGGGATTAAAGAGAAAGGGGATTAGCCCAAGATATTTGGAATTAGAGAATAAAAGGAAGATAGTCCTATGATCGGAATTGGCCTAGGGAAATATTTTGGAAGAAATGAGGGGTGTTTCAACAAGAAAGGACTATCTTACTAGGAAGCAGTCGAGTCTTGCGACAATATGACCGGGACCAGATTTGCAATTGGACCAAGTGGAAAGACCTTTTGTAGGATTGATGTCCACAAGATCCACCGAGGAAACAATATCTTCAATATGTTCAAAAAAATAATCTCATACCAAGGAACCAACACATTTTTTCCAGTGTTGAATGGTAGTGTTAAAATTCCCTGCAAAAATAAGTTGTTCCAAGGATTTTTCCTTGGATAAATATAATATAGAACGAAAACATTCTTGTTTTTTATGATATTGGTTGGGCATATATATGTTTAGAATTATATAATTCTTACCTGTTGAGTGTTGAAACAAATTGAACAAAGGCCAATTTTGAGTAGCCTTTCTCTCTTCAGGTTGGAATCCTTCTAAAGGGTGTAATCCATAGTTGCCTACAATCCCAACTCCTTCTCCTTATCCATTGTTTCCTCTCACTTACAATGATTGGATTTTATTCCCACCTTTTAAACCAAGACAGTTGTCTCTGATTCTATGTCATAATCATATTTTGATTCCCCCTATGAGTCTTCGTCCAACATAACCGAGATTCTAGATTTTGGACGAGGTCCTGAGCTATGGCTAGTGAGGATTTCTTTCCCTCGGGACATCATGGTCTGAGATATCTTAGGGTTTTGTGGGATTTCAGTCTCTAGCCCCATATTTTAGACCTCTTCTACTAAGATTTCTTGAATTTCCTCAAGATTTTCCTCTCGATCCAAAGTAGTTGTGAATATATTGTTTATTGATGCATGATCACTTCCTCCCCCTCCAAACACAGAGGGAGGTGTAACATAGGGACCTGGATCCACCTTAGTAAGGAAAACTTTAGGAGGTTGTTGAGTTCCATACTTTCTCGATCCACATTTCTTCTTTTGGGTCTTCCATTGATATTTCTCTCCACATTGAGGCTGAGTTGATTGGATTTTGGGGAAACCTTTCACAAAATGTCCATATTCTTGATAGGTCTTGCATCTGAATGGGAGTTTCTTGTAATCAACCTGTTGGATATATGACCAATATTCAAGGGTTAATTGAATGGCTTCGGGAAGACCCTTTTCGAGATCCACCTCCACACATATGTTCACACAAGCTTGGAGGCCATCTCATTGTTTGACTCAATCAATATATTGATCCAGAGTGTTTCCTATGCTTTTGATAGTCTCGTCATTCCATCAATGGAAGGGAAGGAAGGGGAGGCGAACCCAGACTAGAATTGCAGAGGGGGTGCCATTCTCAATAATGAAACCTAGAGTCCATTGGTTGAGATATATTCCTCTGGATCCCATGAAATATGACCCACTTCTGAAGATTAAATCCCTATCATATTTAAGCTCAAACATTTAAAAAAAAAAACCTTACTAAAAAAAGAAGAGGAAACATGCCCCTTGATAAGGGGTTTCCAGTTTTTCTCAACCCAGATAGTCATGGCCCGAGGAGATGGCCAAATGCATATGAATTGGATAATAATTCCATTCTCTAAAAATATAATGGAAACATTTATGGAAGAGGCAACATGAACTGGGACCTATGGGATCCCATCCAATTTCTTGACAAATTTCAAAGGGGGGTGCTCTTGTTGATTTATGCACCGAAGAGACCAATGGGTGTAATGATTCTATGTCTATAGGTGGAGGGGGGGAGGGATCCCATCCCTCAGGATCCACTGCCATGGAGGACCTAGGGTTTGAGATAGGATTGTGAAAGTTACATAGCCAAGATTAGAGCCACATAACATTTTGACCAAAAACTTTTTCTCAACTTTGTTAATGTAGTTGTTAACTGAAAATAATATTAACATCCACTATAAGGAAATAATATGAATGATAAGGGGGTTTACCACACTTTTTGGAATACCTGATGTGTTATAAAATATAATCAGCGAATTGTTTCACCATATCTAGGTGAATATAACTTTATATCTCTCAATTGCGTTGTCTACCCTTGAATGTGTCCACTTATTTTTTCCAATTCTTCATATCTACAACATCTCTCATTATTTCAATAGTACACTTATCTCTAGTTACAGTGTTTTGTTGGGATCTTTTCTCAAATTTTTCTTACCATTGCTCCCATCTAACATGACATTTACAATTCCATATTGTGATTCTCCAATACCCTTCACACATTGATTGAGAGATTTCTTGAATTCCCCTAGTTCACATATGATGTAGCACACCCTAATGCAATGAAGATGCACTATCTCTCTTCATAATCACACGGAGCATTGAGCCACACCCAAACAGCAAAGCACCGAAGTGCCAAAACATCGAACCCAATCATGAAAAATGCACACACACCTATGCCAAACCCAATCACACAGAGGAATAGAGTGCCTGAAGTGCACAAAGGATC
Organism: Picea sitchensis; assembly: GCA_010110895.2. Lineage (NCBI taxonomy): Eukaryota > Viridiplantae > Streptophyta > Pinopsida > Pinales > Pinaceae > Picea > Picea sitchensis. Next base: position 9,519 of record SNQJ01S0247405.1, read on the forward strand.
ACACAAAGAAGCCTAGATCCCACCTCTAAGTCAAGGGAGAGAGCTCCAAGTTGATTTATACAAAGAATAAAACATTCAAGAAATCAAATAAGGAAAAATCCCAAGAGAAGGCCAAAGAAAACACCTATCACATCCCTTAAACCCACATTGAAGGCCCATATGTACTACCATATGGTTCTTAAACCTCAAAACTAAAGAGAAAGAAGGTGCGATAAAAAGACTTTGGAAGAAATCCAATCCCTATGTATTCATGTTTAGAACATTCACTAAGACACTTATGTCATCAAACTTCTTATCAATGTTTTTTGTTAGGGTAGGAGAAAATTGACCCCCAATTTTAAATGTCAATCTCAAGGTTAACATTCACCAAGGAAATTATGCCATCACCCTTCATATCAATGATTTCTATGAAGGTAGGAGAAAAAATGACACCCAATTTAAAATACCAATCCTAAGGTTAAGCCCCACTCCCAAATTTGATTGGTGATCTATCAAATGTTTGCACTTCTTACAAAATACTATTCACTAAACGAGCAAAGAGAGGTTGGCGAGGAAGGGATTTAAATTGAAGTGCTTCAACAAACTACCACAAATCCTGAGCTTTGAGAATTAGAATGCCTTTGAACAATGTTAAACCTTCTACATTATTATTCAAGGAAATCCCTATTCTCTATGCATAATTTGCTTCTTGATTTCCTCTAAAGTATAGAATGACCTTGCATTCATTACCTTAACGAATCTAACTATGTTGGATTGCATAATTACACTTTTAAACATTACTCAATACTATCCATATAAATGAAAAAAATGTGAAAAAATAAAATTAATATATAGAAATGTCATTTTCCAAAAATAATAATTTTTTAAAATCATTCCATGGACATTCCACTTCCACTTATAAGAACATAATATTCAAATCGTTCTCTATGATTGATGTTGATGAAACATTCAAAATTAGAATATGCCAATATCCACTAAATTTGAAGATTAAGGATAACAACTTTGATATGGATTCAAGTCGAAGAGGAACTACAACAACCTTAAAATTGGAGATCTTAGAAAAATTAAACATTTATATGTTTAACTTACATCGTATCATGGAGAAAGTTTTTAATGGATCATTATTTTAATATAACCAATGATATAAGTAAAAGTGTACATAGTCATGAACATGGTTAGATTTAAAAGATAAAAAATAACACATAAATAATTACAAAGAAATTTGTTACATATACTCTTAAGATTTTGTAGAAGATTAAAAGTTTTTTTATAATTTGTATTAATTTGTTTTTTTTTTAATTCAATTTTAATATATTTATTTTTATTAAAAATTTGATTTATTTAGGGTTTTGGGTTTGTGAATTTGAACATTTTAACAAGAATTTTAAAATTTAAAGAGAACTTTATATGAGCTATAAATTTGAATGGTGAAGGTTTCTACTCTGAGTAAATTTGAATGGAGATTTATATTTATGGTGAATTTGAAACAATATTTATACTCTATGTTATTGATGAATATGAAGGGTTTCTACTCTCCCCTAAATTTGAATGGGGTTTATACATGTGGTGAATTAGAATGTGAAGGGTTTCTACTCTCACATAAATTTGAACTAAGGTTTATACTTTTGGTGAATTTGAATAATGAAGCATTTCTACTCTAGAGTGAAAGGAATATTATATCTACGATGATACTGAATGTGAAAGGGTGAAGGGTTTCTACTCTTCCATAAATTTGATCGAAGGTTTATACCTATGGTGAATTTGAACAATGAAGGGTTTCTACTCTCCAATGAATGTGAAAGGAATTTTATACCTATGATGATATTGAATGTGAAAGGTTTATACTTATACCTGAGGTGAATTGGAATGGAGGTATACTTGTGGTGAACTTGAATGGAAAGGAGAGGAGGTTTAAAATTGAAGTGTTGTTTCCTTGAATTGGTAACTTATCTCTTTTTTTTTTTTCTTTTCAATATGAGCACTTCACCACATATTCCAAAACCTTAATCTATTAAGGGAAGGCTGAGGCCGAATCTAAATTTGATGCCAAATTTAGATTGTTAGAAGACAATATTCAGACACATAAAGAATAGAGTATTTATTAGGGTTCGAGATTCAATTGCAGAAAATGGAGGCTAGAATACAAGAAATGGAAAAACAAAATAGTCCAAGAAAGAGAGGTCAAACCAAATCTCAACATGAGAGATAGGAAATTAAATAGCTAGAAAAAAAAATAACTAATGATTTGACCCTAATTAATTTGAATAATAAATTGGATATCAAACCCATCAAAGAAGAAATGAATAAGCTAATATAATTAGATCTTGAACGTAACAAAAAAGCCTTGAACCTCATAATTTTTTGTATAAAAGAACAAGATGATGACACACTATAAATAGTAAAAGAAGAACTAAAAAATAAATCACAAATTGAAACAACTTACATCATAGAAGCAAAGAAGCAGGGAAAAATAATCAAACATAAAGATAGGTCGATCCATGTCAAAGTGATCATAAATATGACATACTCAGTAAATATAGAAGCTTACAAGGGTCATAAATATTTATAAATGAAGACCTCATTCCATAAGACCAAGTTGAATTAAGGAAGGAAGTTCAAAAGATAAAAGAAGTCACTAAGGAAGGAAAATGGACAATACTAATTAGAAACATAACAACTATTATTAGGAATAGAGATCAAAATAATAATAATAAATAGGAATTTGGGACAAAAAACAAAATTCTAAAGAATTCTAAATAATCCCTTACTCTGAAGAAACATCAATCATCATCATCATCATAAAATTTGAGTCTAGTAAATCATACCTTAATAAACCACATAAAAATTTAAACCACTAATTAATATTAAAAATATTACCCTAATTTCGCTTTACTTAATCAATTACTCGTTAAAATGCACCTTGTCTTTCATCATCATTATTCACCACCTTGAAAAAGTAACAAAATAAAAACATGGACTGGAAAGTCAAAAGAAACCCTTCAAAATGTGAAGGAAATAATTGTTGTTTATTTTCATCACATATTGTAGAAAATCTACTTTCTCATTATGGATATGGCCTTCCATACGTTTTGAATATCATAAAGGTTATTTGATATTTGAACCATTATCTGCAATGCTTAATCCCCACTCTCACTAATAGAGCTTAACTATTGTTTTTTTTCTTAATTTGAAAAATAATAAAAATGTAGACTGTCAAACCTGTTATAAATAGAAACCCCATCAACTCATCCTACACCCCCCTCAAACCTGAAGAGAACGCCAGAATCGATCAGCAGAAAAGAATGGAAGAAGGGACCATCCAAGAACACCAAGAGTCGATTGGCAGCAAAGATCAGAAAAGGATGGAAGAAGGTAACCTCCTAATCCCAGGGCTCCCAGACGACCTAGCCATCTCCTGCCTATTTCGTGTCCCTCGAGGCGCCTCCAACAGTGTCCACATCTTCGACACACTCACCAAGAAATGGACTCTCGGAGCCAACATGCTCGCGCGCCGGGGGGAGTTCGCCTGGGGTCTCATCGGAAACC
>SNQJ01S0247406.1:0-13064 GCA_010110895.2 Picea sitchensis
CGATATGCCCCAGTGTTTGATGCCACAACATAACCTTTTCTCCAGAGACTGTAGGAGTTCTTTCTTCTTCAACTCCAATATCAGGAACAATGAAACTATTACACCCATCACTAATAGCTCTTCCTTGTAGCTTATACAAAGTTCCAAACCAAGCTCCCTTCAACAACACCATTGCTCCTCAAACCATATTGCAGGTTTCCTTTTCAAATATTGTGTTTACCCCTGCATTGTCTATTTTTCTTACATAAATCAAATTTCTGGCCAAACCTAGGATGTGAAAAACACCAGGTAGTGTTCTAATCCTTCCATCCATGAGCCTCAACTTGAATTTTCCTCTTCCTATGATTCTAGTTGTCAAGTCATCACCTAGGAAAACATTACCTCCATCATACCTTTCATATTCACAAGACCACTCCCTATGGGGATTCATATGAAAGAATGCACCTGAGTCAACCAACCATGCCTCATGATCTGGATGTGTGCTTGAAGAAGCCAAGTACACATCCCCTCCTTCTTCCTTGGAGGTCTTTTCTTCCGTATAAGGAGCTTCTTCAGATCCCTTATTTTTCTCAATTTTGGATCTACACTGCTTCTTGTAGTGCCCTTGTTTTCCACATCTCCAACATATATTTACAAAATTTCCAAGAGATTTAGATCTACCCTAAGACTTAGATCTCCCACTTGAGGAATTAGATCTATTTCTTTCCTCGGAGTGTCCTCTTGCAAATAATTCATCTGTGCTATGTCCTTCCACACTCTTCCGTCTCATCACTCTGACAACAAAGATGACACCACTTCATCAAACTTCAAGGAATTTGTATTACTACCTATGGCCACAACTAGACTATCCCATAGGTCTAGTAAAGAGAATAATAATCTGATACACTTACCTTCATCTAAAATTCTAAACTCAATAGATACTAACTGACTTACCATAGTATTGAAGGCATTCAAATGCTCTGTTGTCGAGTCTCCATCTCTCATCCTCAGGTTATACAACTTCTTTCTCAAGAAAAGTTTATGTACTAGGGACTTAGACTAATAGAACTTCCCCAACTTATCCCATAAATCTTTGGCTATAACTTCCTCTTACACATTCAATAATACTGAATCTGAGAGACACAATCGGATTGTGCTCTTCGCCTTCCGATCCAACTTTTTCCGATCATCTGTTGAAGTTCCTGTAGGTGCAGTACCTGTATCCACTGCGATCCACTGATCTCTATCCACCAACAAATCTTCCATATTGAGCTTCCACAACTGAAATTTTTTCCCATTAAACTTCTCGATCTCCATTTTTGAATTGCTCACCATTTCTTTTCACTTGAAAATCAATACCACAGATCTCCCAAAGTAACAAGGATTATCACAATCCCAAGCCAAACTCTTGACCACAAAGGTGTCTACCTGAAGCCAACAAAGCTCTGATACCAAATGTAGATTTTAACCTTGTACAATATTTTACTGCAAATAAATTTTCAATAAAAGAATAGAAAAGATACAATGGAAAATACACATATTACACAAATATTTTTCCCTCAGAAACCCAAACCAAGAAAACCAACATATTCTATATTCATTCATCTTGATACATTGTTTAGAATACATATAGGATCCAGCGACATCCAAACCCCTAACCCAATGACTTGGATTAGTCAAAAACCCTAATTCCTTAACCTAAAATAGAAAACCATCGACAAAAACCATGTGCCAAAAAACCACCCAACAACGGACATGAAAAATGAGGCAAAAATATGACACGTTTCTCGAGGAATTTGTTTTTAAGAGCACTGCCCCCGAACCCCCAAAGGGGGGTCCTAGATTAAACCCCTCTATGCGCCTAACACAACGTAGCAGACACTAGAACTAGTTGTGCAAATAATATAACACATATGCAACAATATGTGCCTCATTATTGCTATTGCTTCACCCGAATCCAATTCTGTCAGTTCCTGAGTCATCTGTGATACATAGGCTCTTATATAATTAATTGAAACTAAGGTAATATGTCAAGGTCATAGAAATATAAATCCATCAAAACAACCAACTGACATTCAGTGTGCCTGGAACTGTGTAGGAGCTGGGAGAACCAATTTTTTGTTGAGATGCATTTTAGATCCATTACAAGACCTATAGATGCTTCAGTTATCCCATATGATGATATACAATACTTTCATGCTCATGGTTAGCCATAAAATCAAGAGGTGAAAATCAAAGATGATGTGTTACGTGATCATGAGCTACAGGAGACACTGACAAACTTGATTATGAATGCGGTCTATAGTGGATCAGGTGAGATAGACAATCAATGACCAATTTTTTATATAGGTGTGGATATTTTAGTCATTGATAATTGTAAGGAGATTGATTGATGAACACAAAAAGAAGGGATTTGAGCTGGGAGGGGGACGCGATAATCCTCAAGGCGAAAGTTAGCCATGTTGAGCTAGTCAGTGTTAGTGAGAGGGAGAAGATCATCTTCGATGTGATTAGTGATGATGAGGGGTTGATGTCCTTCAACTGATGTATTGAGGACATGAGAGGGAAACTTATCAACAAGAATCACATCGGGGATGAAGAGGTGATCATTGTCGGTAAGAAATGAAATGAAGCGAGAGGTAGGGACGCTGCTAAAATGAGATGCAACGATGTGAGTGGAATGAAGTTAGCTGGTGAAAGGAGTGATCACGATGAATATAATAATGTGACCATTATTGGTGAGACATCATTGATCATGTGAACTTCACTGACGATGAAGATGTGTATCAGTGAGGTTTGGCAGAAGTGCGATAGTGAGTTAGCCAAGTTCAAAGGGAGGTGGATGATGAACTAGTGAAAAAACCAACGACATGTCAATGGAAAGGTGGAATAAGGATGCAAGTTTCAGAATGCTATGTTTGGGCGCAGGAAGAGGGGACTCACCAAAGTGTTTGTCGGGTATAAGTGATCCGAGGAGTAACCGAAATTGTTAAAGTGAGGTAGGGCGAGGAGAAATTGGGCATAGCTATTTGCATGACAGAGAGAGAGTGCGAGGGTTCCGATTGGAAGAATTAAAGGGGGGCCCAATTTATTGTCTTGGATAGAGGTTAAGACAAGAAAATTGGGAGGCTGTTGTGGGGGCACAACACCCTGTTGTTGATGTATTTATTTTTCTTTTGACAAAAGTATATGCAATATGATATTTCTCAAGATTCTTTCTTGGTGGACATTTATCACTGCCATCATTTAATCCTCCAGTTGATGCCTTTCTCATCTCCATACCACTGGTTCTATTCTTTGTTCTTGATGGAGTACTCTTTTGGGAAGTTGTTGGAGAATTAGGGTTTTTTTCTATCAATTCCCTACCATGTTGCCAATAAACTTCATTGGTGTTGATTATTTCTTCTATATTATTTGAAACTTGGTCTGCCGCGATTTATGGTAGATCAAAGTTATCTCCACCACCTTCTTGAAATTGTTCAACTTTAGTGTAATATTAAGAATAATAAATTAATTCCATATGTGCAGTGAATTTGTTAATTGGGTCAAAATCCTTAACAAATTTGGCCTCCTTTAAGACCAGCTGGTCATGATGTCCCATGATTTCGTCGAGATGGGTTATGTTGTTTACAGTAAATTCTCCAATTCTCCATGGTAGGGGCATGAATAGTTTTTTCCTCCTCTCATAAAATAAATGGGCCTAGGTTCTATACTATATGCACATTTCCTCAACAAAAAGTCTATCTGATACATAAAATGGTAAAAGAAAAGGCTTTTCTTCACCACCAAACAACTGGACGACAACAAATTCTTCTAAAGTTTCATAAATTCCTTTCCTAGAGATAAAGGTGTTTTCTTGAAGAGATAGTATTGATGTACTAGGACCAAAAATAATTTTTTTTAACTCTGAAATAAAATTGTTATGAACATGATTAAAATTGTATTGATCTTTGTGTCTATACAAATCCGAACAACATGCATAAATTGGTTCCATCTTAAAATCAAATTTTTTTCCCCTTGGAAAATATTCAAACACGTGACCATAAGAAATGACATAGATGGTTAATGGTGGATCAGAGAGGATGGAATCGAAGGAACTCTACGGAAACCCTAGCCGCATGAGCTTTAGTTTTTTCTTTCCTTAGCACAGATCCACAATTTCCCTCTAAGAAATAGGTGCACACCAATTTTTTCCTTGTTTTGTTAGCAGTTGGGCGCAATGGAGGAAAGGAACATGGCTGAGGTGGTCAACTACGAGTTTGATCATGAAGATGGGAAACTCATATAGAATATGCCAGTTGTCAGGCTCTTTGACATCGACACGTCGTTCTTGTCACCTCCTGTCGGAGGGATGTGGGACGCCTCCTTGCAGGACCCAGCTCGAAGTTCTCCCTTGGGTTTACAGATGTTAGAAGTTGGTGGAGTTTTTGGTGCTTTGACATTCGAACCCGTACTTTGGGGGAACTTCCCCCCTTCTTCTCTGAAGGTCCTCTTAGACTCTTGGAGTTCAAATTATTCTCCTTTCATCCAGGATCCTTTCTAGGTTGCCGCTCACAACTTTGAAGTGAACCGATCACTCCAGGATCTCAAAATTTTTTCTTTCTCTGGTCACCTAGAAAATCTTGAGGTTTTTTCATCTTTGCCCAATCTAGTAAACCCTTTTCCTGGAAATCGTCCACTTTTTTCTTATTTTTCCCTTCTGGAGCCAGGTTATCCATCTTATTTGAACTTGAATGATTTTATGGCCCTTCCACCCTCCCCTTGTGCCACTGATCAGGATCCCCCCCCTTGTTCCCCTTTGTCTTCCTAACCCAAAAGATTTAATCCTAGCAGTTTTGCGTCGAAGGCCATTTCTAGAGAACCCTCAGCCTTGAAGCTAAAGAAAGGTCATCTAGGTGTAGCTCTAGTTCCTCAACTATGCTCCTTGGCCCTAGGAGATGACGTCATGTTACCTAATGTCCCAGAACTCACTGAGAAGGTGGTGGTGTGGTGTACAAATGGGAGGCATCTCAGCCAAGATCTTATTTCGAACTGGATCTCCTATTCGTGGAAGGACTTGGGGATATAATTACTATCTATACACTCTCTAGAAAAGGGATGGTTTATGTTAAAACTCCACTATGCCTCAGACATGAGCAGGATTCTTCGATAACCTTGGTGTGTGGATTTGACCCCCCTTCTACTGAAAAAATGGTCCCCTTTTTTTGATGCAAATCGTGAGAGGATCAACAAGTTACCAATTTGGGTCTGGCTCCTTGGTTTGTCACTGGAATGTTGGAGATGGAAATTCTTTGAGAATATTGTAAGTACCCTTGGAAATTTCATGAAAGTGGACATGTTGTTTGCCTCATCTGAGAAAATGTTGGTGGGCCAGATCTTAGTTTCTCTCAATATCAGGAAAGGTCTCTTAGATACCTTAGAGCTCACTCGTGAGGGATTAATTTTCATCCAGCCACTGGATTATGAGGGAATTTGTTTGAAATTCCACAGATGTCACAAGCATGGGCACAAAGCGACAAATTGTCTTCTTCCTTTGACGCGTCAAACCTCTCAAGGGTAGACCTGTTGACAAAGGTCCTCCATTTCCTTTTTCTATGGTAGGGGAGTGTCGTCACCTCCACCCCAGTCGAGGGCCAAGTTTCGGGCATGGAGAGAGGTGTCAGAAATTTTTTTTAGCGGTTTCGACCGACGAGGGGATAAATGACTCCACTACTATTGAGTCAAAGGAAGAGGGAAAGTTTCAAGCGCATGAAGATGTCACTACGAATTATGAATATCAACTCAAAAAGGGTGTATAATCTCATTTGGGTATGCCCCCCCTCTCTCCTTTCTCTGTAAATTTTAATTTTTTTATAGTCATTCACCCATTTTTGGATTTAAATAATTTAAATAATTTCCCTTCCCTTCCTTATGTGATGGAATTTCCAGTGTTTTTTCCCCAGGTCCTCCTCTTTCTAGTCTTTCCTTTGGTCATCCTCCTTCTCCTTGTGAACATCCGCCCTTATCCCAAAGTCAAGACTCCTCCTTGATTTCTAATGATGAATCCATTTTCTATAATTTGAGGTTTTGTTCAATTCCCTCTAAAAACTGATCGATCCCTACTCCATCGGGTCCGGGGTTAAACTCGTCTCAGGTATCTACACACAAAGGGAGAGGAAGACAATATTTATTTTCAAAAGCTCATTCACGATAAGCCGTTGATGTAGCAGCTGATCATCAACTCTCTATCTTCAGGGAACTTAGAGAAATTCCAACCCCATAAGGGTCTCCCAAATGAAAGTGTTCTCACTAAATTGTAAGGTGCTGGCAAGCCCCTCAAAGCATCTCACCCTCCAAAGGTTGATGGAGCTCTCGCATCCTAACACAGTTTTTCTACAAGAAACCCTTGGGGAAGAGATTGTGGTCGTCCTGATGTTGGAAATGTTACAAAAAGGATGGTATTTCTTCAGATCAGATGCATTTGGTCACTTGGGAGGACTGTATATGGGATGGAACACAAAAACTATCAAGCTTGAAAACTCTTGGGGTTTCTATGGGGGTGAAGGAATGAATGTCTTCATTGAAATATTGGGGAGATCCTTTACAATCATAAATATTTATGGACCCACTCAAGAATGTCCCTAGTTTTGGAGTGCCCTCCTAGAAAAATATTTTTTGAAAGTCCCCTCTCTCATCTTGGGAGGAGATCTAAATTTTTCAATAGGGTCGGTTGAATCCTGGGGACTAAGGTCCCAGGTGGATTCTCTCTCTAATTTCTTTGCTCGTAAGATATATGAAGTAGGGCTAATTGATATTGCACCTACTAAGCTTGGTCCTTCTTGGAGAAATAAGAGACTGGGAGATGATTATATCACAAAGAGGATGGATCATTTTTCGATTTCTAAATAGCTCGTAGAAGAACCTTTTATTTTTAGACAATGGATTAGTACAAGGGGGGAGTTGGATCATTTCACAATTTTCCTAGAAATAGTAGGAGATTATAGAAAACTGACAAGCCCCTTGAAGTTTAATTATGATTGTCTAAAAGAGGAGAGATTCCAAAAGATGGTGAAGGAAGTTTGGTCTCCCATTAGTCATTGAAAATGGGTAGTCATTCAATTCGCTAGAAATTTAAAAGAATTAATAATAGCAACAAAAGTATGGGAAAAAAGGAGAAAGAAACAGAAAGAACATGAATTAATCCACACAAAAGCTGCTCAACAATCCCTATATGACTCGATCAAAGGAGGATATGCCAATCAAATACAAAAAGAGACTCTATTATCCTTGGATAAAAACAAAAGAGAGTTACTACAAGCTAGAGAAGAAGAATGTAGACAAAAAAGTCGGGCACTATAGTTGTATAGTGGAGATGAGAATCCAAAATGTTTCCAAGCATATGCAAAAGGTAGGAAAATGGCAAACACTATCTGGGGAATCAAATACCAATATGACAGTTTTTTATCTTCTTTTGAAGATATGACAAGATTGGGTTCATCCCACTTCAAATCCCTGTACTCAACAGATAGAAGAGTTTCCATTGATGTTGTCTTACAGATGACACTACCATTCCTGCATTTTGTTGAAGAGGGGGGAAATGAAGAACTTATGGCAGATGTGTCTGAAGTAGAACTAAAATAAGTACTACTTAGTTTTCAAAAGGATAAAATCTCGGGTCCAGATGGGTGGTCCATGGATTGTTTTGCAGGTTTTTTTGAATTCTTAAGCCTGGACCTCCTCAAAGTCATCGAAGAATCAAGGGTAAATGGGTTTATCCATCCCACTTTTCATGCCACCTTTATAGATTTAATCTCCAAGCAATATTCCCTCGATAGCTTGGATTATTACATACCCATCTCACTTTGCAATTGTATCTATAAAATTATTGAAAAGATCATAAGTAGACGAATAAAAGGAATTCTCTCCAAATCAATCTCTCAAGAACAATTTGGTTTTCTGGAAGGAATAAAGATACATGAAGAAATTGGTGTTTCCCAGGAATCCATGCACACCACAAAGACACATAAGAAAAACGGGGCAGTGTTAAAGATAAATCTCTCTAAGGCATATGATCGTGTCCACTGACTCTTCTTGAGAATGATTCTCACTCATCTGGGATTTGGTTTTCCTCTTATAAGTTGGGCCATGAGCTACATCTCCTTGGTATCTTTTGCAATACTCATAAATGGATCATCCTCCCCTTTCTTCCAAGACGAGAGAGGCCTTTGACAATGATTCCCCTTATCCATTCTACTCTTCCTATTGGTGGATGAGGGACTAAGCATGGCTCTTTTGGAAGAAAAAATAAATAGATCCTTTATTGGTATTCCTCTTACCCATCTTCTTTCACTCACTCACTTGTTGTTTGTTGATGATGTAATAATCTTCTATAGTGGTCTAGGGGGAGATGATGAAATGTTGAGTTCCATTCTATACCTTTTCAGTAGGGCTACTGGAATACTAATAAATAACACAAAATCCACACTATCTACTCATTTAATGGAACCAAAATAAGTTCAATTTTACAAAGGTATTTTTCTTTATCTGGAAAATCCACTTGATGAAGGCTTAAAGTACCTTGGATTTCATCTAAAACCAAATTTCTACACCAAAGAGGACTATAATTGGCTATTAGCAAAGCTTGATAACAGATTAAATTCATGGAGTTTTAGGTGGATTTCTAGAGCAGACAGGTTGATCTTGGTTAAATCAGTCCTTGAGGCTATTCCAGTCTGCTAGTTATCAATGGGATGGATCCCAAAAGGAAATTTGGAGAAAATAAGGAAATTATGCTTCAAATTTCTATGGGAAGGACAAAAGGAGAGCTTTGTGATGCCATGGATCAAATGGGATTCTCTGGCATTGCCAAATATTTTGAGGGGTTGGGGACTAAAAAATATACATTGTTTATCCACTTCCCTTGCAGCTAAGACAGGGTGGATACTAATATCTTCAAACACTCTCTGGTCAAAGGTGGTTTTTCAAAAATATATCAATCCAAAATCAATGGTGGATTGGATAAGAAGACCAGAAAAGGCCATCAAAATGGCTCCATCATGTGGAAAGCTATGGTAAAATATTTTGATGTGATTAGTCAAGGAATGGAATGGAAGGTAGGAAAAGGAAACTCTCTCAGACTCAGTAGGGATCCATGGATAGGCAACAAGGGACACACCTTACTCCCCCAGAACCTAATAGACAACCTACATGAAACATGTTTTTTTCACCTAAACCAGGTAGTGGATTACCGACAAACTTTGATCCGGAGTCAAGGGTGGAAAGATACAAAAGCTATGTGTTTGGAAGAGCACTTCACCTTATAGATCCACATGTCTGTCTATTGATACTCACATAGAGATGTTTAACTTGGACTCGCATCAATACATTTCACTTGCCATATAATGCAGAACTATAACTCCCACTTGATGAACCTCCTAATAAACTACACAGTTCCTTGGAATGATTATATCTAGGCCCTCAAGATAAGCCACATCAAAATTAATGATCAGGAGAACAAAATTCTCTGGAAACTCAGTCCCTTTGGGATATACTCCTCCAAAATAGGGATATTATTTCCTGATGACTATCCTCCAACAAAAATCTCCTCAATGGTGGTGGAAGGTGATTTGGAAGGTCAAATTCCCCCTTAAGGCTAGACTATTCATGTGGTGCCTCTAAAGGAAAAGGGTCCCAACATGGGATAGTATGAAATACAGGGGTTTGGAAGGATGACCGAGTTGGTTCCCCCTATGCAAGGAGGATGAGGAATCTTCTCTACATATTTTTTTGGGTTTCCCTTTTTCAATTCAAACTTGGCAAATTGTCTCAACTATTTTGGGTCAAAATTGCAATTGGCACGAGACTTCCATTGAAGAAGCATGGAAGTATTGGGTTCAGAACCATATGAACAAAAACAACAATGCACTTCCTATTCTCATACTACGGGGAATATGGATTTCTATAAATGCAACCATATTCAAGGAAAAGGCCTTGCTACTCGATTTAATTGTAGCCAAAATTCTAGCCATCCTAGCACATTTTCCACAAGTGAAAGATATTCCTCCCCTGAGGTAGATAGTGGAAGAAAAAATAGATTTCTCAAGACCTTGGGATTTTTTTTTTATGGGGCTTCCGAAGACAATGGTGAACATTGTGGGGGAGGGGGAGTCCTACATATCTCTCCAACACATTTTTATAAATTAAAGTGGGGTCTAGGCTAGGGATCAAATAATTTTGCAGAAATAATGGCTTTAAATCTCTTGCTCACTTTTGTTGGGGAAAAGGGGATCTCAAGTCTACATATTTTTGGTGATTTAATGGTGGTCATCAACTGGTTGAGGAAAACACAAAAGTGTCATAACATAAAACTATCTTCTATCCTTGAAGAAGTCTTTTTAATTTCAAATATATTTACAAACTTATTATTCACCTATGTCTACAAGGAAAGGAATGGTACAACACACTCCTTATCTAAAGAGGGAACTCAAATGGCTCATGGGAAATGGAACATCTTAGAAATCTCAGATGGGCAGAGACATGAACATTATCACAAACCCTTTATAGAACAAAGGGACCAACCTGTCTTCAATGTCTAAAGTCATTTGCCACATTTTGTATGTAGTTTTTTGATGACATACAAGGGAGGTGTTACAAATTATCATTTTTTTAGGAATGGGTCATTCTTGAGACACTTATATACTACAACATAACTCTATAATCTATGGGGCAGTTTTGTATATTTTATTTTCCAAGTTACTTGTTCTAGATTTTGTTTGTCTTCTCAGAAAGACTAGTAGTATGGTTTACCTTTTGGAGAACCGTGCTAAACAAAAATTCAGTTACTATTGGTGGCAACTAAAGATATTTGGGACTAAATGAATGTCTACACATGCATTCTTCAGAATGTAAATTTTACTTCTTAATAAAATTTACGCTTTTTTCCTTTGGAAAAAAAAAGAAATGACATAGATGAGTAAGAAGTCATATAGAATTTTCGAGTCTTTTTTTAATTACCCAGTTGGAAAGAGACCTCACTTAAAATTAGATAACCCCAATCTATAATAACTTTTTCATGCAAATCATAATGCAAGGAATATATACCATTTATTGGTACAAATGTAGTAGATTACATACCAATAATACGAGCGAACAACCATGCAAATTTTATGTATGGGTATTTTAGTAAAGTTACCTCAATCCTGGAAATATCAAGGTTACTGCTTGGGTCCTCGAAATAATTGCTTAGTAACCTCTCCCCTCCTTTATGTTGCTTCATGAATTCATCCACTTCTTCATTTTTAGACCGCAACATAGGTGTAGGGAGTCGTAGTGTTTTGGAAAATGCTGAAGCATCTAGAGAAATGGGTTGATGTCCTTGCAACTGAATTATTCTTTTCTCAGAGTTAAACTTACTTGTGCACCATTGAACAACTTTTTTGATTAAGTCTGTTACTTTAGGAATGCGATCTGCTAATGATATTCCTGAAGTCTAAATTAAGTTCGTTTTCTTCTCGGCTGGAGACAGTCTTGTAATAATTGTATGCTCTTGACCACTAAAAATATTGATCTTCACGTCCTAGTGTGTTTAGTGTATCTCAACAATACAACTCCTTTTTCTTACTTGGAATTCTTTTTCTTCTTTTAGCTTTGACAATATGTGGCGTTGTTTTCAATATTTACATCTTGGCATATTATTTTTTACTTAATTTCACCATGTGTTTTCCTGATAGTTCAATCAATCATAAATATTTATTTAAATATTGCTAGCTTGTATGATATTTTAATTTAATGCAAGTTCTATGAATTTTTTGTGAATTTGATAACGACATTATGCTTACAGAAGTGGCAGCTGATGTGGTGGGGACAATAAATGTGATGGGAAGTGGTGATGTGATATCATGGCAGATGAAAAATGTTAAGTATGAGAGTGTAAAATGAGGGATAAAAAATGCAAATTGAGTAACATGGGACTGTAGACCTGCATACCTATGGACACAGGAACACAGAAAGGTAAGGAGGTATGCTTCGAAACTAGAAATGCAACTAAGTATTGGATATGGTCGTTTTGCGGATAAGAGAAGTAGAAGGTCCATTTTGAAAAACTCGGGACTTCGGACGTGCGGACCTGCGAACTAAAGAAAAAGTTTATTGGGAGATAAGTGGCCCCGCATCCTCTTTTTTGAAAATTGGTTAAGTATCGAAAAGAGAAAAAGGCACAATTTGGGAAATGAAAAAGTGAAAAGTGCATTTTGGGGGACGTGGGATTGCATACTTCATACCTATAGAAATGTGGACATGCATATACAAGATTTATGCCACCCCCTCTCCGCATTACTTGAATTTGGCTAAGTGTTGGAAAAATTTTGATAAAGGAGAAAAAAACTAACAAAAAAAACCAAAGAAAACAAAGGAATAATTCTATGGATGGTTAAATTAAAAAATATAAATGATCATGAATGTGGATTAACAATGGTGACAAATTTTTTTTCTTAATTCAGAAAATTTCAATTGTTTTTTAATCTAACAATTTCCCATAAAATCAAGAGTAAGAATTTTTCTTAATTCGGAAAAATTTTAATTGTTTTTTTATCTAACAATTTCCCATCAAATCAAAAGTTTTTAGTTAAATCATTATCCTTTACCAATGGAAAAATAGAAATATCAAATTTTAACAATTCAAAATTTGAAAAAATAGAATATCAAATTTTAAAAATTCAAAATTTTTCTTTCTTTTCGTGCAATTTTTTTTAATTTTTTTAATTCATGGTTGAATAAAAAATTACATTGTTTAGATACCCTTAACACTTTGTTAAAAAAAAACTAGTTCATAATGAATATATTCTCAAAAACCATATTGTTTACTATTTATATTCCTTAAAAGAAATATAAATCTATCTATTTTCAAAATATTAAAATCAATAAATAAAATTCCATAAACTTTTGAATTCATTGAAAAATTTAATTAAGAAAATAAAAGGTCAAACTATCTTAACTTTTGATTGAAAGCTATATTTCCTACAAGGCAAGTACTAATAAATATAAACTTTATAAGACATTAAATCTCACTTTTGTAACTAAATTATATGAGTAGATAAATTATGTTAGGA
>SNQJ01S0247410.1:1885-13064 GCA_010110895.2 Picea sitchensis
TTCTTGTACTAAGACAATATACTATCTTGATAGAAGGTTGGGTTAGAGAATAAACTCTATGATCTCAACTTTAATCCATCTAATACATTGACTTTATTTTTTGACCAAAGGTTAGTATGATGATCATAGCTTCAACATGCATATCAGAATAATCAAACATGGGTTGCATTATTCCTCTGAATGTGTTGGATATTGAGATCCTTCTAGATCTATGGACAGAGATCCCTTCTCCTGCAAATACCCTTTAAAGTTTAACAATTTAAATATATGTGAATACATACCTATGATAGTATTTGCAGGTAGTGCCACCATCTGGTAGCAACGATAATAATTACCAACTCTTAAAAACTTTAAGGGTGACTGCAACTGGTACTTCAACTTATACTACAACTGCAATTGATACTGCAACTGATTCTGAAACTGCAAATGCAACTGCAACTTAGGGTTTTATGAGGAAACCATAAATTTTCAAACTTCAAATTTTGAAATTCTGATCCAGGGGCTAGATGCCCTGAGCTGAGGTGAGTAAGCTAGTGTAGTCAGATTTCTGAAAATCCAAATTTTACCCCTTGAAACTAAGCTTGCGAAAATATGGACTGGTACTTCTAGTACTAATTATGGTTTCTTGGTTCCAGTGAAAACTAGGGTTTCATTTTTCAAGATTTCTGTCCACTGAAAAAGTGAACTCAAGGTGCCAAAGAGTTCCCTAGGCTAGGACACACTTTTCTAGATGGTTTTTAGACTGATATTCCTCTTCAAAAAAAGCCCTAATTTTCTCGTACGACAACAGTGGCGTTTTTATTTATCCAGTAAAAGATGCTCTCTTCAGCTTAGATTTGAAACCATGTTAAGGTTTAAGCTATTATTAGGTTTCTTTTCAATTTACTAGATACCAATAACATAGGTAGGAACACTGAGAGAAACACAATCACAAGATACACAACATTTATCCTGGGAAACCCTCATGGGGGAGAAAACCCAACAAAAACTTCCTTAATATAGATATCCAATACAATGCCAAGACAATAAACCAAACACTAGATAATATCCTCTATTGAGAAATGCGCCTCTCTCTCTTCCTTCTTCTCCAACTACAACTACCAAACTTGCGCTCTGGATGATTAGATGAGTGAGTGAACAAATGAGGCATTGGCTTCCTTTATTTATAAAAATTGATAGGTGCTGAAAAGGTGTCTCTTCAATGGGTAGGGCCGACTTGTCTTCTTAGTGGTTAAAACCACTTTAATTAGCCCGGGGGTCGACTTCTCAATTTGCATAATATATTTAGGGTTTGACCAATCCACAAAAGGGGATTTGGTCAAATACAATGCCCTACATGATCAATCCACAAAAGGGGATTGATCTAATGAATAATAACTCAATAATAAATAGAATACTCTTTGCACTTACAATATTTCAATAGATTCGACAACTCCCAAGGAGAAATTTAGATCTTCCCCAAGGATGTGATTCTATTTCTTTGTGAAGGACTTGTCTAAAAGGTTGTCCCAAAACTGGATGTGCTCTTGTGAAGGGCCATAGACATTTAAAATCATGAAACATCTACCTATGTTCTCCACACAGACTGACATACCAAGCCCTTAATCAAAACCCCAAGAGTTTACTAGCTTGATAGACCTAGACCACCATCCCATGGACAAACCCCCCAAGCATCCTTTTTCATCCAACCCAATGAAATTCCATCCTTTGAAAAGTTTCTCCAAAAGAGGGACGACTAAGATTGTATCACTTAAGGTCTCCTGAAGCATCCAAATGTCCAACTGAGTAGACTCCACCAGCCTATGGAGAGAAATTTTATTCGATGGGCTCACCACACCCCTACAATTGAAAGAGAGTATTTCCATTTTGCAACCCCCTTCAGGGTTTGCACTGCTCTAAGGGCCCCAATGATGGATAATTGGTGTCTGGATGCCATATCCATGGCAGCCCTATACTGAGCTTTTGAAAGGTAGGGTCTTCTCCCCCTCCCCTTCCCATTAGAAAAAGGAAAAGGATTTAACCCCAACCCCTCCAAATTGTGATTTAGCTACCAAGAAATCATAATGTGCTTTTTTCTTAAATCATAAAGAACTGTGTCTTCCTTGGATATTTTTGAAGAGTCTTGACTTATACTAGCTGAGTGAGGAGGGGAAGGGATGAGGGAAAAGACTAAGGAAAGTTGTGCCATAGGTGGCTCTGAATAGGAGAAAGGGTAGACATTGGAGGACTCTGGGGAAAAAGGGATATTCTTCAAAATTCCTGCTTAGTTTTTACCTAAAAATGGTAAAGACTGATATAGAAAATTTAAAGAAGGGTAGGACCGAGGCGACATACCCAAATGTGTCGTGATTCCCTTCTAAATCATTCTCTCAGTGGCTCCTGAAATATCTGGGGGTCCTCGGTCTCGGATCGAAACTGAACCTAAGAAAGTGGGATTGACTGTGACCTGACACAACGATTCCTCCCTAGTGCTTTGTGCCCTAGTTCCACGATCTCTAGACTCTTCCCTACCTTGCTTTGTTGTATGTGTGAAATATGACTCCCCAAGATGAAAATCCCCTCTCTTCTTCTCCATTACCCTTGAAAGGACTTTCCCCTTTTGCGTCATGGGTAGGGTGCATTCAGTGGCCTTGTGACCATGCTTATGGAACATGTGTCATTTAAATAGGATTCCCTCATAATCCATTTTTTTCATAAATAATTTGTCCCCCCAGGTCAAATCAATTTCCCCCGACAACCCTTTTCTAAATTTTAGGGAGACTATGATACGGGCCACTAACATCCTTCTAGTGGATATGAAAGACATATCTACTTCCATATAGGTGCCAAGTACATTCCCCAAACATTCTAATCCTTTCTTCTTCCATAGTTTAGGTGGAAGTCCTGAAAAATGAACCCATATCAAAGTTCGTCTATTCTTTCAAGGAGGGGATAAAAAAATGATCTCCATCTCTTTAGAAGCAAAAATAATGAGTCTATGCACCACAAATATTTCAACACCTTGGTCACATCTACAACACTCTAAAATATTAACATGAACCATCCTTTTGTCAATAGCTTGTCTGAGGGAAAAGAATTGAACAAACCCGTCCATGAATTTTTTACCCAATCCCTCAGTGTGTTGATTCCCAGATGACATCCATTTTCACAACCCACCACCGCCTTCTCCACCATATCTAGAACCTCATGAAGCATTATGTCATCCCCAAGAGCTAACTTTTGAGGCTGAGCGACTAACTTTATACCAACCTGATTTTTATGTTTTTTGGCCATTGGCTTATCCCCTAAGCCACCCTGGGGCTACTTCTTTCAGCTAACCTCCTGTGGTCCTACAAGAAAAGAATACTCGTGTTTCGAAACCTCCTCGCTAGAGACCTAGGTTATCGGTAAATGAGGAGAAACAATTAAATTTTATGGATCAAAAGAAGAAGACTTACCCAATTCCGACCCAACTAGGATCCACACATGAAAGTAATTAGGGACTGCTGAAAGAGGAGACCAACCCAGTCAAGGGAAGTTTGGTCCAGAGCCGTTGTTTCCTACTAAACCTGAGATCCTCGATAGCTCAGAAAAAGGTGGGTTATTTGGAAATATCCCCTCAAATGGTTCCTCCGAAAGAGATCCCTCTTTCGTCCTCCACACATAGTCCCTCACCTCCAAAGGCAACAAATCTGAGAGATTCTTGGGAGGGGAGGGAAAGAAAATTCTCGGGGGAACTGCCTCAGGACCCAGGGATAAATTTGGGCCAAAAGAAGACTGATTTTGAGTAAGGAAAAGAGCCCCACTGGGAAACCCATATACATATGTGCTCGGCTCAAAGTCTGTTACTAAACCTTGTGTCTCCTCCATTCCAACAGCTAAAGGCAATAGACCCAAGTTAGATGCAGAAAATTTTCCACCTTGCCAACACCAAATTGGCTGCTCATCTAAAAAATCTCTGGAGTAAGCCACAGTATCACCAGAATAATCTAGAGTGCCCCCCTCCCTTTCCATCACATCATAGGAGAGAGACTCCTACCCGCCAGAAACCTGATAAAGGAAAACAATGACATGCTTGTTATAGTGAAGAGAGGGGTCGGAGTTGCTGGTCGTATGCACAGGTGCATCGACATGACCTGTAGTGATGCAGGAGCATCACTGTCAATCGCGTGGAGTGAAACCCATCAACACCAAGGAACCTATACGGGAGTTCAACACTGGCAGTTACAACAGACATTTTGAAATCCACCTTAACTCAGTGCCATATTTTATCTTTTGAGGCACGCTTGAACCCAGAGCCAAAATTACCCTTTGAGGCACGTTTGGATAATCACGAGCAGAGTGGGAGCTTCCATTATGGATTTGGAGTGTGACTGATCCAAGATAGTCATTAGGATAAGGTTGTAGAGTAGACAAGTAGCCAGGGGGAACCCTAAGAGCCCTCAGATAGATAGAAGTTTTTGTAAGCCCAAATGAGGGATCAACAGTTAGAAAAATTAGAGAGGAATGTATGGTTGTAGAGCTGCAAGTTGATAGGAGAATTCTAAGTTTACAATTTTAGTTTTTGATTTACAGTTGTAAGCATTTTTCACTCTTGAATAGAACATAGGAGAAATTGATCCAATGTATGGGGTGAACGTTGTTTGCAATTCTATGTGTTTTGTGTTTTCATATGTGAATGAATGGATCTCAATATGAGTAGATAGAACTGTGAATGTTAGGATGAGGTTAAATTGTTTCTCTTTTGTGGAAGTAGTGAAAGGTGTGCACACAAAACGCAAGGAGTGCATTAGCAGGATCTATTACGATTCCAAAGCTCATAAGAGATAAAACAAAGTCTTTTCCCTTTGCAAGGAGTGCAAAGAGACAGGTGCAAGGTGTGCACAATCGCCCGCAATAATTTGAACTTGTGTAAAGGTCTGGTGCAAGGTTTTCACAGATCCGAGAATTGACTGAGTGCCGAAGAGGCTTTGCGAGAAGTCAAAAAACCAGAAAAGGAGGACGCTAGGAGGGCGAGAGGAGATTATCTTGGAGAAATCTTCGAATCTGACTTGCTGAAAATCCCTGAAACGCAAGGAGTGCATGGGATTTTGAAGTCTTCACAAATACCAAGCTCGATAGGAATAACACTCTCTTATAAGTGTTAACGAAGTCCAAGACTCATACTCGTAGGAGGAGTGAAGGTTGAACCTTCAAACACTTGGAAATTTTCTAAGACAAAAATATTGAAAGCTCGGGAGGAGGAGCAACCGAGGCCGTTGGATCGCAACACAGAAGATTTGAGGTGACAAGTCTTTCGACTTTACGAGTCGCAAAGTCTTGAAGTCATCGTGACCATCGGATGGAGGGAAGATCTGGACTATAGACCCTAGACCATCGCGATTTAGACTATCGGGAAAATGAAGGTTGTATCACTCCCATAATCGTGAAATGAGAAATGTCGACTTGATCGCAGTCGTCGATCGAGGGAAGATCTGGATCGTATATACCATACCATCGCGATTTCAGCTATCGGGAGAATGGAGGTTGTAGCACTCCCATAGTCGCGAAACGCTAAATGTCGACTTGATCACAGTCGTTGATCAAGGGAAGATCTAGACCGTAGATCCCAGGCCATCGCAATTTCAGCTATCAGGAAAACGAAGGTAGTGGCGCTCCCATAGTCGTGAAACGTGAAATGCCGACTTGATCGTAGCCATCAATTAGGGGAATATCTGGACCGTAGGTCATGGGTCATCACGATTTTGGCTATCGGGGAGATGGAGGTTGTAACACTCCCATAGTCGCATGCAGATACCCGACTTGCAAAATTGCGACGCGCTTTTTGAGCAAGCAGGTGGTCTCAGCCATGGTCATGTGAAGGAAGGAGCTTAGCCAGAGAGGAGGTAGCACCAAATCGACATTGAGATTTTTACAACGCTCAGAAGAAGGCCGTGGGTCTCATACGACCTGCGCGTTCGGAGGAACGTTGGGCCTCCAAAGGCCATATCATGCCTCCAACTATCAAAACAAGGTGCCAAGTGTCTTCCTCTATCAACACTTTATCTCCAACGAGCCCTAGTGATGTCATGGGCGATAGGGGTAATGTCCAAGCCTCCAAAGGCTAGTGGTCAAGTGGAAGGAGCTGGGAGCTCATCATATGGTCCTGTTAGAGTGCCTCCAAAGGCAATGAACTCCTTCTTCAAGGTGAAAATAATTATCATGAGGTAGCATTAGACGCGGGGTCTCTGCATCCATCCCTAGGCTTGAGAGCCCTCATGAAGGTCTGAACAAAGTCATCTCCTCATGAATACCTTTCCACCGGGCAAGGTCCTGCAAAGAGAAATAGGTATGTCCTCCAAGGGTCCATAATTCACAAGAATCATGCTAATTAAGCCACATCTAATAATCAAACCACTCGAACATGTGCATCAAACCCCCCTTTTCAAACTAAACAAATTCTCAAAGATGTTATACAATTTGTCGAATTTAGGTGTGGGAGGGGTGTCAAGGCATCCTATTGGGCCGGTCAGTCCTCAAGTCAAGGGTTTTTTCCAAGAGAAAACTATCTAAGTCATGTATGAGTGTGAGGATGAGTGGGTAAAACCTTTGGGCATGGGGTTCATGACATACAAGGGTTATTATTGTCTCATTTATGGGTGCCTTTGTATACGATGTGCCGCACCTTCATTTTCAATGCATCTTTTTTCCAATCCCATTTATTTCCATTAATTAATTAAATTCCAACACAGTCGGGTAATTCAATTGAGTAACATAAGACTTGAATAAGTACAACAATGTCACTTGAAGCTGGAGGTACACAAAGTGCCATGTGGGTAAAGGAAAGGGTATACCGCACTCGTGTAGATCCCTCAACAAGTGGGGCATTTATATATGTGAATTTTTCTTTTACAGGTCTTCAATTATTTTAAGAGAAATGTTTCATTGTTCTCAAGACCTCTTTGGGTGAACATCTAGAAGGTTATAATTTTGGATTTTATCTTTTGTGAGCAGCATTCACTTTGGGCCTTCAACCCCTTTACTTCCCATGAAATGAGGTACAATCCCTTCTTGGGTGAGTGCACCCGAACATCCCAAAAAATGAGGAAATGGAATGGAAGGAGCATGGAAGGTGATAAATATGATCGGGAATGGATGATGACTCTTCAAGGAACACCCCAATAGCACCCTATCCCCAAGGGTGACCAACTTACTAGGATGAAATGACACCCACCAAGGTTAAATAAGGCAAAGAGTACAATTTCTAAGAAAATGTTCTATAATCAAGAAAGAATTCTTTGCAACATGTTCAAATGCTTCAATTAATAGGGTGACACTTATCGTGATACCAGACTTATTACCTCATGAAACAAGACCCGATGTCCTCTAGGGCCAGGGCGGTTGATCCAGATGGATCTCAGTGGCCATCCACCTTTTCCACTGAATCACCATTTTGAGCCTCTGGTTTTGATAAACCATGAGATTCACCCTTTTGATGGGGAATGAAATGTAATTTCATCTTCATTTGTTAATTACAGACATCATGTAATTGTTTTATGTACATGCCTACAACATAGCGTTAATGCATCAGATCCCATTAGAACTCCACAGTTAAGCATGCTCGGTTTAGAGTAGTATTGGGATGGGTGACCGCTCAGGAAGTACTAGTATTTTACATGCATATGACATTTTATAAACTTAGTCCAATTTATCCCACATGCATCATAGGAATTATTCTCCTCTCACTCTCTCCTATATAATTGAGGTGAATGAGTCCCTTTAAGCATGCAATGGAGTGTGATGTAAAGCTTCTTATGAAGGAAGCGTAGCCAACATCTCTTTCTTTTCAAAGATAAGCTACCCCATTTTTCCAGTTTGTGTTCTACGATGTTTTTCTATCTTATTCAACAATAGAAGTTGGGTTTCACTGTATTTTTGTGCTCTCTTCCATATTTTTGTGTATTTCATTGTTATATCTTGGTTATATTTCTGTCTTCATGTCATTCTCAAAATAATCCAGATCAGTGGTATTAGAGCAGTCTTCTCTTTGTCATTTCTTACAGCAGGTCCCCTACGAGGTCAGGGTATAGAGATTTGGGTCTCGAGCTAGTTTTACTTGAGGACAACCACTCTTGCTAGCCCAAGTGACCTCCCATGGCGGAAGAAAAGAGAGATGAAAGAGCAAGAGATCCTTTCAAGACATTGCTCGAGGAATCCCTTGTGTGACAAAGGAACGAGATGATGGACAACTTCACCCAGATCCTTCGAAGACTACCGATGGTGGCAACCGAGGCATCTTCAACAAGCAACCATTTTGCAAGTGCGACACCCTTCAAGGTACAAGTCAATTTTGATATCCGCTTATTTGAAGGCCAGATAGATGCAGATGCTCTAGAAAAATGGTTGAATCTGCTAGAAGGTTATTACTCTGTCCAAAAATTTTCCGACAGTGAAAAGATGACCTTCGTGCTCCTTAAAGTCCTTCCCCATGTCAGATCTTGGTGGGAAGGTTACTGGGAGAGGTACACCGTGGATGAATCTACACTTTTTTGGAGAGAACCCACTTGGGCAGCCTTTATAGATTCCCTAAAGGAGGAGTTCTACCTTGTCGAAAACTATGATGACCAATACATGAGATGGACAACTCTACATCAGAAAAGAGCCCAGACGGTGCCATAGTACACCAACATCTTTCATACTTTGCGCTCAAAGCTGGGTATCAAAGACTCTGAGCGACACTTGGTTTTGAAGTACCGCAGTGGTCTACATAGGTACATCCAAACATAGATGGATTTCTTGGACATCTCTTCACTGGGAGTTTCTTATCGATATGCAGTCAAAATTGAGCAGAAATTCAACCAACAGAGTAAGTGGGAGAAGCATGGATAGAGCAAGGAAGGCCAACCNCAAGAGAGCCAATTCCAGATGCAAGCAAAGAAGGGTAACGATAAGTCTAATAAAGACACTGGAAAGTGGTGTGAGTTTCACAACAGCCCTTGGCATAACATTGATGAATGTCGCTCAATACAGTCATTGGTGGCTGAACTCAAAGACAAAGAGTCGAACCTCGACTTGGACCCTGATTCAAAAAATAATAAAAGGAGACAGATCATTGATGCAGAACCCACTGCTACTGTCATAACTATAACAATCCAACCAGAAGAGGATCATGAGGAGGGGGAGAAACTCTTCCATTCACAGATGTGGGTGAAGGGGACCCCACTGCATTTTATTGTTGATAGCGGAAGCCAAAATAACATCATCTC
Source organism: Picea sitchensis (assembly GCA_010110895.2). Taxonomy (NCBI): domain Eukaryota; kingdom Viridiplantae; phylum Streptophyta; class Pinopsida; order Pinales; family Pinaceae; genus Picea; species Picea sitchensis. The sequence goes on from SNQJ01S0247410.1 coordinate 11,110, forward strand.
AACAGAGGTTGTCAAGCAGTTGGATTTGCCAACAACACCACATCCATGACCATACAACATTGGGTGGCTTCTAGAGGGTCAAAATCTTTGTGTCATCCAATAGTTCCGATTGTCATACGACATCCAGCCCTTCGAGGATGAGGTATTATGTGATGTTGCCCCACTGGATGTCTGTGATGTTCTCTTGGGCCAACGATATATGTGGAAGCACCATGCTATCTATGAGTCTCGACCCCGTAGTGTCATTGTTACTATGGGGGGTCATCTCTTCAAGATACCAGAGGTGGTTCTGACTAATGTCCCACCTAAACAGTGCCGCAAGGTAGTATATCATACTACAAAATTTAGCTTCTTCACAATCTGTTCAAAAGGTGAACAGAAGGATACTGCAACCACTACAGCCTTGTCCCAAACACCTTCTATCCAACAAAAGTAGGTCAAAAAGATTGCAGTAAAGTGCAAAGATTCATTATACACAGAAATATCATGTATCCAGACTGGTTAAAAAGGTCCGACCCTTCCAGCCACAGGTTCGTGATAACCTTCAAAAAGCTAAGAGGCACAACTTCTCCAACAAGGAAAGTAGCTTATCAAGATGCAGATTCAGCAAACGCTTTTCCCTCTCCCCTGGGCACTCAACACAATGGAGACCATTGCTTCCTAAGGGGGGAGGAATGATTCATATGGATCTTGGTGGCCATCCACCTTTTCCACTGAATCACCATTTTGAGCCTCTGGTTTTGATAAACCATGAGATTCACCCTTTTGATGGGGAATGGAATGTAATGTCATATTCATTTGTTAATTACAGACATCATGTAATGGTTTTATGTACATGCCTACAACATAGCGTTAATGCATCGGATCCCATTAGAACTCCACAGTTAAGCACGCTCGGTCTAGAGTAGTATTGGGATGGGTGACCGCTCGGGAAGTACTAGTATTTTACATGCCTATGACATTTTATAAACTTAGTCCAATTTATCCCACATGCATCATGGGAATTGTTCTCCTCTCACTGTCTCCTATATAATTGGGGTGAAGGAGGCCCTTTAAGCATGCAATGGAGTGTGATGTAAAGCTTCTTGTGAAGGAAGCGTAGCCAACATCTCTTTCTTTTCAGAGATAAGCTACCCCATTTTTCTAGTTTGTGTTCTACGGTGTTTTTCTATCTTATTCAACAATAGAAGTTGGGTTTCACTGTATTTTTGTGCTCTCTTCCATATTTTTGTGTATTTCATTGTTATATCTCAGTTATATTTCTGTCTTCATGTTGTTCTCAAAATAATCCGGATCAACGGTGTGATGGATTCTACTTTGTTTTTGGTAGTGTATGATGGTTCATCAATGAATAGGAGGGTCCCTATGGGGCTATGCTAGTCAATTTGGCTCTCGACATTCCATATATGATCTCCATAGTTACCCCTAGTATATGGGGGATGTTGACCACCTATTTCAACGAGGTGTGTTCTCTCCCCTACGTGGGATAATTTTGTAATATGTTAGCATGGGTCAATTTTTATTTAGCTTCCTAGGAATTCATCATTAGGTAAGTCCTTTCATCGAGTGTTTTTTTTCCTCAGGTAATTAATCTTTCTTTTCGACGATTTTAATTACCCTTGAGTTTTTCACTCAATAATCCTCCAAAGTGGTGAAAGGTGTTATAATTATCTATTCCAATGGGTGAATAAGGTTTAAAGTGTTTTAAATGATCATTCTAGACATCTCCTAGAGTCTGCATAATTCCGTTAAGTTTTGATAGGATTTTTTAATAATTAAAATTTTCCGTAAATTAGAAATTTTAATTATTTTTGATGAAAAATGTAAAAATTTGGTCCTTGAGGATTTTGTATAGGGGTATGGGTACTATTCAAAAATTTATTATGACCGACTACACCCTTGGACCAAGTTTCAGCTCAATTGGACAAGTTTTGCTAGGTCAATGTCCATGAGGA